>VZRV01008184.1:258981-345759 GCA_013398115.1 Falcunculus frontatus | reverse complement strand
CCACAAACACAGTGAAGGAACTGAAGTCTGTCCCCTTTGAGGAAAAGCTGAGAGAGCTGGGATGGTTCAGCCTAGAGAAAAGAAGGTGTATGGGGATCTCATCACTGTTTGTAAACACCAGATGCAGGGAGTAAAGAACAGGGAGCTTGACTCCTGTTGAGGGAGCCCAGTGACAGAGCAGGAGGCAATGGATACACAGTGAAATGCACTGCATTTCATTAATTTACATTTAAGCATAAGATGAAACTTTTTCACTGTGGCAGTGGACTTGGACTGGGCAATTGTCTATACATTTCATCACATCACTGGCCTTCAGTACTCTAAAGAAAATGGAAGCAGAAGGTAATCTTCTTCTCTCTACCACCTCCCTAGGTGCTCAGTTGTGCAGAATTAACCTGTCAAAATAAGGCAAGACCAACTAGTGGATCCTTTACACTTCTGACAACAGCTGTGATGAAGTTATCACTGATAACCTTCTATAAAATACGGGTGAAAAATGCACTAAAACACAGAATAAAGCCAAATTACAGTTCTTGGATGGCAAGCCGAATGTATAAATGAAGGTCTTGACACAAGATGATGACCAGCATTCCTCTTAACTCAGATAATTTACCATGCCCGGGGATTGGGAAAATAAACATTACTTCACTGTGTTTTACTGCACGTAAGTTTTTCAGAGAACAGTAAAAACAAAACACACTTAATTCTGCAGCAGTATCAGATAAGTCTATTTAACTTGTTTATAAATTCATCAGCCTGTAATAGAGAATGAGAGGCAAACTAAGTATCAGCAAGTGTTACAATAGGTAAGAATGCATGCGAAACTGATCTAAGGAGCTCAATGTGTGGCACACAAGCTCATCATAACATAAGAAACTGAAAACTATTTATGAGGGTACCAGAACTCCTTGCCATGTTTTTGTTTTAATTTATTTTATTAAACCAGTCTACAACAGGAATTGTCTCAATCCATTACTCTTTGTCTTACTAGTGTAGCTAGTACCTTCAAATACCAGTATAACTTGGAATAAAAGCAATGACTTGCCATTAGCCTATTCAGAGGTAGGCTAGATAGTGAAATTATCGATCCAAGAAGTATCTTGTAGCATCAAACACTGCACTGACAATAAAAAATATACACATTTGGGAGAAAAAAAAAACAACACAAAACTTTTTCTGATTTTGTTCTGAGATTCATGTTGTTCTGCATTAGATAGGACTAATACAGAACAGGAAAGAAGTACAGAATGTGAAATACAGGAAAATGAAAGATGTTCAGTATTGCAGAGCATTATTACCCTATAGCACAGGACACAAAGAGAATTTCAGAACCAAAATCTGTGTTAATCTATGTAAAAGAAGAGATGGCCACATACAACCATGGTCTTTCTCCCACATTCCTACATCCACGCAGGTCATCCAGCCATCCTCCAAAGCTAGGAAGGTAGTATGACTAGAGGTATGTGTGGTTGCAAAGCATACCAGTATCATCACTTCCTTGGCTAGGTGACTGCACCATTAACATGTTTATACCAACTTATATACACACTGACACCACCACAACTCCTTGGCATTAGGAGGTTGGGAACATATGTGTTCATATAGTTTTGTCTTCATCAGTAAACAGTTACAGATCACTCTCAACATGCTGAGTGTTCTTAAACTAAAACCTCTTTCACTATGCTTTAGTGTTTTTAACTCTGCATACAGTTAAACTAGCTGGCAAACTTTTTAAAACAGCTTCCTCTTATGAGTAGGGCAAAAGGCTGTATAAATGGAGACAGGTTAGAGACTTCTCTAGAAGGAGTTAAAATGCATTGAGGATTTACCAAAAATGCTGATCTTATGTAGTATATAGACTCAAAATTGCTAAATTCAAAAGCGTAAGTTCAAAACTCATGACAAAATTATGACAACTTTGCTCTCACCGTACAGTATGCTTAGTTTTAGTTTTTTTCTTTTTTTATTAACCAGAGCACAACAAAGAATATGTGTCATTATATCATTATTCCTTTTGAGTAGCTGTAAAATGTAAAAGGATCATTTGAGATCTCTATGCCTTCTTTCAATAGTTACTTTCTAAATAATCAGAATTGCCATCAGCCAATTGTTCCTTATGTTTTGACAAAAGATCAGGATTCTGCTTGTGAGAGCAACAATATGATGTGCTGCTTATTCAATTTCCCTGCCAAATTAATAGATCTTTTCCCACAACACTGCAAGAAGATAAAGAATCTCTAGTCATAAGGTCTAATAAAAGTAATGAAGCTTCTATAGGAAAAACAAAAATATGGCCAGCTTCCTGTGGGTTAGGCCCCAGAACTGGGATAAAGAGTTCATTAAGAGTAACTGTTTGACTTTTTTAAGACACTCAGATGATCAGATTTACC
Organism: Falcunculus frontatus; assembly: GCA_013398115.1. Taxonomy (NCBI): domain Eukaryota; kingdom Metazoa; phylum Chordata; class Aves; order Passeriformes; genus Falcunculus; species Falcunculus frontatus. The sequence goes on along the minus strand of VZRV01008184.1, from coordinate 343,369 downwards.
TCTTCATAACCAGCTTATCTAGGATCTTAAATACCGATATTTTTAACTAAGGATTTTGAAAGAGTGGAAAACCCTAAATACTGCATTTCCAAAGCTGCCAGATCCTTACGAGTATTTTAATCATATAGACACAAGACATTATACATGGATTTCACATTACTGTGATTCTTACTTAAAAATTACAAAATGTATTCTTTTACTGCTTTTTAGTCCATTTTAAAAATACTTTTATCCCACCTGAAATACATAAAACTGCTATTGAAATTTAAAGTCTTTAACTTCACAGAAATATCTTATTTGCATTTCATGCAAAATAATATTATGTTACATACCTTTCCCTCTGAGAAGCCTCTACAGGAGGTTTGATTTGGCAGGGACAGAATTGATAAGACTGAACAAACGGTACCATATGATATCCTAGTTGCTTTTTAATCTGTGAAAAGTCTACTAACCACAAAGAACATGCCGAAAGAGTGAAAGAGATTTCTGCACCAACTCTGTATTAACTTCCACCTGTTCCATACATTTCTATGAAATGTTTTATGCCCACTTGCAGCTAGCCTGAATTTTATCATTAAACAAGCCAGTATCAGATCTATACGCTGGCAAGCAGTGAAGACCAATCTCAGATAATTCAACCTCATTCTAGACAATTGTGTTTCTGGTTTAAACAAACACCACAAAAAACAAACAAAAAAATAAAGGCTGTAAATAAAGAAGGTAAAAGGAAATCACTATATGCAGTTCTTTTATTTATGCCTTGAAAAATGCCTTTCTATTGTGATCTATTAACTGTCAAGAAGACAACTAACATAAATATGTTCTACATTCATAAATATGTTCTTGGTGGGGGGTGGGGGAGGGAAAGGAAAGAAAAACAAACAAAAAATGTCAACAGCAGTACCTTTCCATTAAGAAATGCAAAAGCCATTTTTCCTGGCTGTTTGACACAGTAAATTGAAGGGGGAAAATGAGAATTAAAAGAAGAGTAAAAAGGATCAGTAAGAAGTAGTATTGACTATTGACTAATTCTACATTAAATACAATTTATATAGATTCAGTACTGCAAAATTCAAATACTGCCATCAAATCTGCTCTTAAAGACTTGCACTAGAAAAGTTTCCTATGCAACCACATAATTAAACTATTTCTATCGGAGAATTACCTTAACTTAAAGCAGAATAATCAGCATTTGTTACTCATTTCACTAGATCTTTTCCTTGCTTGCTGCATGTCTAAAAAGTCAACAACAGCTCAATTAAAGAAAACAATAGTTTACATTCTGTAATAGTTTTAATTAAGAATCGCAACTTGAGAAACAGAATTGAGTTCAATTTCCATGCAGTGTCCAAATTTCCAGGTATTTTCATTCCACATTGAAAAATTGATGAAGGAGGGGAAATCCACCTGTAAAGCCTAAAATAGAAGATCTGCCATCTTGATGTTCAATCGTGAGCATTCAAAAATAAAGTGATGCTTCCTTGCAGACTTTCATAAATTTAGGTAATATAAGTGTATGTTCTGATTTGCAGAAGCTTTCTCTTCAAATTCAGATCTGGCATTCTAACATGAATATACTTCGTATTGCCCTCACTGAATCATCACTGTAATTTCATTCAGGCAAAAGCTGTAATTACATCCTTGTGTTTTTTTGACAAAAGTGAAGACTGATGTTAAGTCATGTATCCTGACAGGAAGCCCAACAGGAGAAGAAATGAAATTCTAGAAAGCATAGAACTGCATATGTAAACATCTTCAATAAAGGATGGAAATGACCACAGAATTTTTATTTTTCTCCTAGCTTTATTCCTTTATTTCCTGTTAAACAAATGTAAGTGTTGTAAGTCCAAATCCTAGAAAATACTGTTTGGAAGTTTTGTGTTCAGCAGGGTCTCTGAATACTTAATAGGGTTATTTTTTATTTATATTGCATGTGATAAGACCAAATTAGATCATTAAATTTTAACATTCCATGGAGGAATGATAATGGCTTTCTGGTGATGTCAGAATAGTTAGTATACAACTTCTGCGTTTACTTTTCCAGTGTGATCAGCATCTTATTTTATTGCACAGATGTCACTCTACCAACTTATTATCAGATTGTTCCATCTTTAAGTAGATAATTCTATGCCATATGTTTTGTAGAAATTAAGATTCTTGCACTGGTATGTACCATATTGCTCTCTCTTACTAAATACAGTTAGAGAATTAATGCTTAATAGACACACGCAGTGAACACTAAACCTGCCACTGGGAAGGAGATGACACAAAAAAGGGAACATTACTTGATGTTCTTTTCAACTGTAACCAACCTATTGGAAAAGAACTAGCAATTTAAACTCAAGACTTGTACATCATGAAATTGCATCAGGAAAGATAGAAGGACTGGGAATTAATACATTTTAATTCATTTTAATTCATCTCTGTCTTCTGAGAAAATATGAAGATTTTTCAGCTTCTGTTGACTGAGGGTGGAAACTGAGGACGCACCATGCCTTGCAGAATCAGTTTTGTGGATGTAGGTATCTTAAGGGGAAAGTAAAACTAGGCTCAAGAGAGTTACAAAGAGAAGAAAAATTAAGTTAAACCAGAAACAATTATTGCTGCCTGGGTCAGGAACACTTTGTTCATCCAAATTAATCACAAGCATGTGTGAAGTATTTGTGCTACAGGACAAAAACGTAGTAAGATGACCTTTCTAAAACTAGATGTCCGTCTTCCTGAAATCATTTTTCTCTGAAACATTTACTCAGCAAATAATATAGCTGCTGCCCTGCTACCCTTTATGCTAAAAAGACAAAATGACCCCTTCCAATTTCTTCACTATTGCAGACAAATATAGAAGGCACTGGGATGGATTTATTATATGCGGTCTTCTTCAAGGACAACATTCTTATGGAAGATGTCAACTGCAGCAAACAGAGCAGCTAAAAAGCCCTACTAAAAGTTCACATTCTTCATATAGTATCAAGTTAAATGAAACATCCTCCAACAAAGGCCTGCAATTACCACAGGAATTCCCACAAATAAGCTGTTTTGTTGTGTACCTACCAAATGAGGTCTGGATTGTGAGGTTCATTTGCTTCTAATGTTTATTTCTTTCAGGCTGATTATGGAGGAAATTGAAAAAATAAAGAGATACCAAGCAGCATATCTCAAGTACAAAAAGCTATCTGTTTTTCCTATTTTTTTAGGCACAGGTTTTAACCAGGTTGAAATTTTATTAATGCTCCATTTATGGCAATCTTAACAAGCAAAGTTCCAATTCCAAGTAAGTACGTGGCTCTAGTGACAAAATGAAAGCAGAATCAATGTCTATTTCTACTGTACAAGCAGCAAACACTTTTATTTTATGCCCTTTCTTGTCCTTCTGCTTTTGAACTCAGCATTGACCTCTAGAAAAATAGACCTAATTCATTCCTATTATATGGGTTTTCAGTTCTGGTTAACATCCATAGAACTACATGTATGCCCTATGTCTTTTTCCTCATTTGACCTACCCAGCTGCTGACTCTAATATTAAAAAGAGAGAAAAAAAATATTTTGTTACCATATTCTAAACTGTTTTTACAGACCCCAATCTGGAAGTTCACTTCTACTAGGCATAAAAATTTAATTGTGATGCTAGCTTAAATATATTCATAGATTGCCTAAGCGTTTTTTTCATATTTGTACTGAGATTAACATACTTGCAAGGATAACGTTTCTAAACCCACCAGGTCTGCAACAGAAGTAACAGGATTTGGTTACCCATAACTCAAGTACATTTTGGTATCCTAGATCTAGCCTACATGGAGAAAAACAGAAAGCTAAAATGCATTTATAAATAAAATTGTAGCTTGTTTTTCAATCCAGCTTCTGTACCTTTGCTGTCTCTCTCTCTCTGCTGACTCTGCCCTTTTCAATGAACCAAGGGTGTGTTCTCCTACTTGCTTTCAAAAAAAGATTCTTTCCTGTCAACAACTTTTTGAATTAACTTTTTTGGAACACAAATGTTCAGAATTTCATAGTCTTTCAGGAGAGTTTTACTGTGGTCTTTTACAATGGCAGCGACACTTTCATATCACTGCTACTACAGAAAAAATTGTTACTGCTACTATCTTCAACTCCATTTCTTTTATTGAACAACATCCTGTAATGTTCGCACAGTCATCAGCTACACAGACCCTAGGTCTTGGTCATTTCTAAGAGATGAGGTCCCAGCTGCCACCAGTGGTCCATCTTTTTAGATCGCCGAACAAATGGAATTTAAGCGTTGACACCATGCTGGCTTGCATACCTCTGCCAGAAGCTGTGCCACATCACTCTCCTGTCACAACAATATCATTTAGGAGTGAAGTGACATTTTTCTCCACATTTGAGAAGAGACACCTGGGGGGTGACAGGTTTGCATAACTGAGAGAGAACAATTTAGTAAAAAGACACCTCCCTGCCATGGTTTCAGCATTTTAAAAGTGGTGGTAATTAGTTTCTTCATCAAACACAATATAATAATAATTTTTAAATATCCATGACACTAAACAAAAAATTACCAATGAGGCAGTCCCATTATCACCACTCCAACACTTTCGTAGGTCCATTTTTCATTAATAGGTTGCATACTTGTGCTCAAGGCTTCCTACCCTTCCAGCTGACTCTGCATCCTGTTACTCAAAAAATTTTTATTTGTTCAAGTATGATTTCTAGATTTCCAGGAAATCTAAATTTCTCCAAACTCGGAAAAGTGGCACCTATTTTACATTTGAATAAAATGAGAAACAGGTAGTAGATTTGTAATAATTACAGGCAAAAGAATCTGTATAAATCTTCTCTGCTTCAGCTAAAAAGACTCTTTCCCTGATGTAACCTGAAAGTTCATGATTCCCACAGCCTGCTAGCCAAAAGAGGAAACAAAGCTTAAACCTTGTAACTGGGCTCAAACTTAACTAGCCAGCCCATCTGCAGGTCCTTGTTTCAGAATCTGTGACCAGTAATTCATGCAGCCTTTCACACCTCTTTTAAACGAAAGAATGTTTTCATCTTAAAGGAACAAATAACTGAATGAAAACCAATGTTTAAACAATGAAACACCATCCATAGATATCTGTTTTGCACAAGTCTAGTCTAGATGCCTAAGATCATGTGTGCAGTCTCAATCTCTTTATCTGCCTTTTCTTCTGCAAATAAGTCTAATTTTCCTGACAATACTACTTTTCTAATCATTTCAATTGTCTGAATTAATGTCTCCAAGCAATCGCAAGAAAATACATCATTATGAGCTAGGCTTGGAATAAATGTTTTCTCAATTAAGAATGTGTGCATTGTTTCTTATCCTGACAACTGGGACATTCAGTTCCTTCACATAACAATAGCCTCATCGTAGCTTCTTTAACATACTTGCTATTGAATTACTGTATCGCATATACAGCAACACAGTCATGTGGACCATAAAATGGTACTATGCTACTCTGCATGTTTTGCACTCCTCAGTTCAAGCATAAACTAAAGCCACTCCTACTTCCAAGCCATGCACTCTGTTTAAATATTTTTTCTCTCCTCACATGAAATACACAGTGATGTGCAGGTGCACAATGTTTACAGTACTACCATTAACCAGGTGATGCACATTATAAGAGTTACCAGGTGACAGAAAAACTTTAACATTGTTTACAGGTCAACAACACCAGTTAACTTCTGTCATTTTACTATAAAACAGGTACTCCTCCACAGATCAATTAACTGTCTCCACAGGACTTCGATGGCAATTTTGAAATCAAATCAAGATTTTAAACTAACAGGGAGTAAGTGTGATGTGTATTTAAATACATCATATTCTCAACAATGTCAAAAATATTTTCATTCTGTCAAGAATGGTGCTTTCCAGTTTATAGAGGTTAACTGTTAATTGATTAGAAAGCTGACAGTGCATTTTAATATACTAGAAATTATGTTCTTTCTTAGAAACTCAGCTATGATATCACATTACTTTAATCCAATTACTTTAATTTGAGCAACTTGCAGCAAGAGGTACATTACTAAGAATCACTGTGGACTGGACAAGTATTTATGCTACAGAAAACTTTGGCATTATGTAATTAGTAGTGTAACAGAATATAAATTAAAAGGGAAATTCCAGTATTTTCAAAAGTCATACTCCATTTGGCCCTTCTGTGCCTGTGTCTTGGTCTGAAATGGCAAAAGAATGTTCTGTTAATCAGAACATTCTGCTTCAAAGATACCCAGCTTGACACAAAGTATGGCTAGGAACTAGTTCAAACTCCCAACTATGAAAATGTTCTTAGAAACGGAAGACAGACACACAGAATACTGATTTAAAAACATAGATCAAAGACATTTGTACTTTCTTCCAACCTTAAATGCTCAAACTTATTTAAAGTCACTTAGAAATTTCCAGGCAATATTTTCTGTTTCAAGAAACCATCAGTCCATCACCCAAAGGAGCCTAAACACACAAAAATTACAAACTAACCTCCTCTTGAGTATGGCTGAGGAACATGTCATCTTATTTCTTCAGTGAAAGTGAATGGTGCTGCTCAAAGAATACAATTATTTTCTTAAACACGCCTAATGGTACTTATAACTCTGTCTGTAATAATCTCTAGAGTAAGGTAAAATAAACTGATACTATTGGATATATAATAAAAGTTGATCACCTACCCAAAAACGGAAGAATTTTTCATAACATGAGTTAGTGTACAAAAATAATGTCGCTTGTACATAGACTATAAAATACTCACAAAAAAAGAGAGGTAAGATTATCAGCATGAAATATTTGTTTGATCTCCTACATATTAAGAAAATCTTATATTCTGCTCACCTAATTTTGTGAGGGCATGGCAACACTCTAAATGGATGCTCTTAAGAGTTTGCTAATTACCACGGATTGGGGAAAATACAGTATAGTACCTGTCATCCAGGTACTACGTCAAACTCTCACCCGTTTTAAGACATCTAACAACAACAAAAACAAACAAACAAACCAACAAACAAAAAAACCCCACCAAAAATAAAAATCACCCCCGCACCTGCCCCTACTCCCCCATCCCCCTTCTTCACTTTGGAAGACTAATTTCTTCTTAGCACCTTTTGCATAGATCACATCTAGATAACTGTGTCCAGTTCCCTCCCTTTAAGAAAAATGTAGATAAAAATTAATTCAGCAGAGGTTCAAGGCAGTCAGAGAAAACAGCATGAGGAGACTGAGATGAGCACATTTAGCATGGAAAATGTTTCAGGGGGAAACCAATAGCACCCCTCTGCTACTTGAGAGATTACCAAGAGAACAGAGTAAGAGTGGTGGATCGTAAAAGGATGAGAGACAGCAGTCATTCATTGAAATACAAGTGGTGGAGATGGGAAATAAGAAGAAAAATTTTTCTCCAGGAGGACAGACTGGCCTCAGTGGAACCAGGACCCTGAATTATTCTTTGATCCTACAAAACATACAAAATAGCTGACAACTTCATCTATGTATCTTTACATGCCAGGCTTATATCAGTGCCTAAAAACAATAAACATATACTGAAAATGGTAACTTCCACAAGGTTTAAAAGCCAGTAAATTTTCCCCATCAGTGATTACTGAAGGTGAATTTTGAAACTTTAGTTATGGTACACACTAACCTTTAGAAATTCCACTAGCTTCCAAAAGAAGACAAATTAAAGAGATTGGTTGTATTCCAAGGTAAAATGCAAGTATGATTATTTAACAAATCCATAAGCTTAAAGAGTTGCATATTCTCAGAGGAAGAAGTAGGAAAATACTTTTCCCATAATACTGATAAAGGGTCAAATCACAAAAAGCAAAAAAACCCAAAAAAACCTCAGCAGGCCTAGTTAGAATACTCCACTTTGATGCCATGATGCTTTTTTGGTTTTTATATATACCCCCCTCTATATACTCTTTTGTATAACTTTTATGTATTCTTAAGGGCCTTTTAGCCCACATACTTCTAATTGTTCAAGTTTGATAACTAGCATAGGCCCAGTATTCCCTTAAGCCAGGAGACCAAACATCTTAGAAGCCTGAGACACCAAGACCAAGAAAAGGCATCAACTTGACTTCTGAGCACCATGTCTGAGGCTTTCTCCTCAATTAATTTAAAACCTATCAATGCTGAACATCAGGATATTTCCATGTTTAAATGTAGTGGTCAATGTGCATTGAGTATAGTTACAATAAACTAGAATGCAAAGACATATGATCTTTCCTCCTACATGGAAGACTTTTATTGTCGTGCCTTCATTTTTTATGAGTTTTAATAGTCATTTAGTCTGATACTTTGGATTTAAATTAAATCTTTAGTCATGCACTATAAGCAGGCTTTCTTTTAATAAAGTAGTATCCCTGATATATTTAAGCTTTCTTATTGCTCATTAGACTTCATGACTACTTAGAGCAATGCAGACCACTGCTACTTAAAAGAGAACGTATTTTAAGAAAAAACAGACTGTCTGAAGAAAAGAGCTATCATTAATAGCATACAAATTCCATAAAGTGACTCATTATGTGCAACTTCTGATAGGGTTGTATCCCTGTTCTCACAGGGCATATTCTAGCATACAACTTCTATCAGTGAGACTGAACTGAACTCAACCATTTTAACCACAGCTACAAATGCACACCAAGAACTATGTTTTGAATGTGTTCTGCAGCTTCTGAGAATGACACAAGACCTGCTTGTTGCCATCAGGTGAACCATCAAGTCTGTTTTAACTGCAAATGAGAACAAGAAACAGGAATAGGATGTGTAGAAAAGAATAAAATGCCAACCTTTTCTCTAATTATAACTTTGTACATAGCACTTATTTTTCTTCAGATTCACAAAGTTTGCTGAATTAATTTCTCAAGAATAAACAACTATAATAAATCAGACTTCTCTCATCTAACAATTCTAACAATAGTATCTTTCAAAAAAGTATTGGGTCTGAATCTGGGAATTTGTTGTGTACAGTCAGACATGTTTGATGTGGAAATACCAGACTCCTATAAACAACATTTAGGTGCAAAATATATGGAAACATTATAGCTTTAACATTTTTCCTATGGCACAGTGACTTCAGTAACAATTTTAGTCATAGCATTCATGAGGTTTTTTCAGTGCATAGGGATTTTGAAAGTCAAACCAAACAGACTTGAAAAAGAGAGTAATAATTACAGAGCAAAGCATACAAGGGGAAAAAAATAGTACATATATATTACTGTTCTTTCCCTCACCACAAACTCTGAAGACAGCTTTACAATAATTTTGTAAATTTATGTTACAAAAGCTGTTACCTAAGATTGCAATTAGTATCAAAACACTTACTATTTTCATAAACCAGATTTGTTAATAATATAAACCAGAAACTTCAGTGTGACTATACAGGAAAAGAAGGTACAATGGCAGCTTATGTTAACATACCTGTACTAACCTTCATGCACAAGCACAGGTTAAAAAGAATTTTAAGAAAGGGGGGGAACACTGGTTAAAAAGCAGCACAGCTATCCACAGTTAAGAGAAAACAAGTATTTTCATTTCTCAGTCATGTTAAAATTACAGAAACTCACTACCACTTAAATAAGTACACGTGCTAGCACAGACTATGATTAACTTCCATTTTGCAGTTTGACATGTGCTACAAGCCAATGTTCATGAAATTTAATGCCCTCGACTCCACCTCAAACTTCACTACAGAACAAGTCAGTCTATAGAGCGACACTGTTTTTCCCACAGAATATGCTGTACCTTAATAATCAGCTATGGTATCCAGAGAATTGCAGTTATACTGCATTTGTCCCTAAGAACAGAAAGCATATCTTGAATTCCCAGCATAATAAAAACCAAAGCCAAAAGTAGCATAGATGTAATGTCACATTTTTAAATGTAAATGTGACAGGCATTTAAGGAAAGACAGATTCCAAAATGAAATATAGCAGGGGGATTAGCAAAGCCACTATGATTCAAATAACAGTGAATTCTCCAAGGGTTCAAGCTTATCTGAGTCTCAGCAGCAGCATAACAAGCAGAAGTCCAAATCACAGACACAGGGATTTTAAAGCACTACAGCAACACATATATACCCCTAAATAAATCATTATCGTGAAAATGTAATTTCTGAACAGCAATTTTGGATGATGAACCTTTGCTTGAAGATTAAAAGTAGAATAAAAGCATAAATTGAAAATGGTCTAAATAGTATAAATCACTGCATTGTGTGCCTATGGCAGGGGAGAGCTGCAGGGGCGGCCTCCATGGGGAGAGGCCAGAGCTGGACATCACACATTCCAGCTGGCCCCATGGACCAACCGTAGGGCATGACTGAGCCCTGCAGCCAAGATGAAGGAGACTCAGATAAAACATACCTAACAAAGAGAAAAGCTAGCAGGCAATAAAAGGAGAAGGGAACGCAAAGTAGAGTGAGGAACGGGGGAGGGAACACCAAGGTCAGAGGATGAGGGAAAGAGGTCTCCATGGCAGAGAAGGTATTTCCCAGGAGCCTGTGGAGAGTCCATACCAGAGCAGTTGGAAGCCTAAAAGAACTGTGACCTGTGGGCAAAGCCCACACAGAAGCAGAGGAAAAGTGAGAGAAGGCAGGAGTGGCACAGAGAAAATTCCTGTACACTAAGCATATACCCTTTTCTCCCCTGTGACCCTCAGGAAAGCAAAGGGTGAAAGGGTCAGGAATGAAATGTGAAGTTCAGCCTCAGAGGTGGAGGATGAAAGGTGTAGTTTTAAAGTTTGTTTCTCACTACTCAAATGTATTTTAATTGGCAACAAATTACATTACTTTTCCATAAATTAAGTCCACAACAGTAGTTGGTGAGTAAGCAAGCAGCTGGGTGGGTGTTTATCCTTCAGCCAAGGCTAACCTATGACAATGGGGTAGGTTGAGAACAGGATAATAAACTATAAAAGGACAAATGCACTGTACTGTTTTCCCTCACACCTAATAATATTATGAGGAACTGATTTTACTTGTGGGGGAAAAAAAAAATTAAGTGTGGCAGACAGTGTTAAAACTCTTAGTAAGACACACAGTCTGAAAACTCTAAAGAAACTGGAAAAAATGTCCAAGATTACAACTGACAGGTTACTATTTTATTCTGCAAAAAGCAAAGTAGATTTTTGGGAGTTTGTTTCAAAACCATATTGACTTATGTGAGGTATATTATTATGATACTACACTTAATGCAGACAAAACATTCCAGGCAGAAATCTGTTTCATTGATTAAAAAAGTAAGAAAATCTGGCATCTGACTCAAGGCAAAAGGATTTACCCTGAATAATTTCAGTTTTAACCACAATTTCAGTTTAAACCACAAACTGAATCTCTTATTATATGGCCAAATTAATATTGCTAGGAAATCTGGTCATTTGCACTATCTCTTTTAACATTGTTATAGTTCCACTATGAAATGGTTTGGCCCTTTATTTTGTTATCTCTTCTTTCGCTATTCAGATTCTTTCCTTTAAACTTGTAAAATATCTGAATCTTAAATGGACTTACCTTTTGGTATTCTTGAGAGTCAGACAGTGGGTCCTACTGAAATTTTCCACAATTACAATCACTTATACATCCTAAGAAGTTACAATATCAAGGTTTGTTTGCTTTTTATTTCCATAAAATCAGTAGCTTTCTGATGATCATTCAATTTTTCATAATTCTACAAGCTCTCCTCTCCCAAGAGGCGGCTTTTTATTAGGCAAAGCACAGGGCCTTTACAGCTTCTCACTTTACAGAATACTATAAAAAAAGAATTCTTTTTCTTAAACATAATAGAAAACTTGTTCAACAGAAATCAGCTCACACCTTTTTTCCAAGGCTGCCTCACTTGACTCTTCAGCTATCTCCTTATCCAATTATGCACTGTTGACAAGAGCACTGCTGAAAGCTATGAAAGAAGCCGTATCGAATCTACCTTGGCAACCATGACATAGGCCACAGAAGGATTATCACTGGGCTCTCAATATCTATGCAGAAAACCCATGTTGGTTTTGTACCAACATTTTATTAGAAGAATTTCTGTATTCTTATTACTACCAGCCTGTACCCACCCAGAAGCCACAGTGATGTAAGCTACAACATAGGCAAATTTCCTTCGTATGAACTTTGCCCATGGCAGATTTAGAAAATGCAAAAAAAGCAAAGTTGCCAAGAGCTTTCAGCACCTTGCATATGCTGCAGCTCTCACTGCTCCTGCCAGCTGTACAGCTGAACCAGTGATAACGCCGGCTGGAAATTTTAGAGTAAACAGACATGACTCCAAAGGGATAATATGAAATGAGCTTCTGGCAAAATAATAAGATAAATTAAAAAAATGAAAACCTAGTAATCTGAATGTGCCATGAAGAGCAGAAATAGTTTTGTAGTTGTATCTATGAGGAAACTCCTGAATGCATTAGGTACTGTACCATGCTCCTAAGCAACTATGTGCCAGGCAGCTTTCACAAATGTGTTTTCAAAGCATAAAGAGTAAGTGCCAAAGTCATTATCCTCCTTTCCCTGAGCTAAAGAGTATCAGGCACATGCAGTTACTGTTCATGCTAATCATCACTGCTGTAAGACGGAACAGCAAAGAAATAGACCCGCTTGGTGTTTCTGACTAATAATTTCTGCCTAAGAGTAATTTAGCTAAGAAAATGTAGTATGCAAAAGCATTTTAGCACCTACCAATCATACTTTGCAATAACCTTCCTGAACAATACTGGGAAATTATATCATTTTATATCTTATAATTCATAAATAGAACATTTCACTCATGTTAGTCCGGATGAACAAGTACCATCAGTACAAACAGATTTTTGTACATTTGGCCATGACAAACAGAAACAGATGGGAATCTGCTTTCTAGCTACTATGTAGAAAAAAAGAACATATGTAGATTTCTTAAAACACAGTAAAGAAAGTTTTTAATCAATGTTGGCATTTGCTGTGCACCAGTCTCTCTTTCAAGAATCAGGGTTAGAAAATGCACATAACACATTATTTTCATGGACCAATTTGTTTGGTCTTCCAACAACAATGAAAGCCAAGCTGGATTCTCAGCAAGTGTTCAACAGTCTTAAAGACCATAAAAGTCTGAGTATGGAAGAAAGAACGTAGTAGTACATAGCCAATCACATTTTGTAAAGCACACACAGACATACTGTTAGGAACCAGAACCTAACACTGAGCACCACCCGAAAAAAGGCTTTAGCAAGAATATCAGAAGTAATACACATAGTAGAACAAAACAGGAATTTTTATAAAAGTGCCAAAAAAATTCTTAATATAGACTAAAATCTGGTCCTTTCTGAAAGGTGTCCTTAAAGATAAAGATACTCAGACATATATCTCTGTGACAACCTGGCCAAAAATGTTTGTGATGACAAACAAGTTGATTTTTCTCAAATCTCTCATAACATCTAAACAGAACAGTTTTAGGCATATTTATTCCATGGCATTCCACAAAAGAATTATAAAAGTCATGGAATAGCAATCTTTAGACTGAACGTAAATTTCTGTGTTGAGAAATTTAATTTGAAACACAAATTTAAGAGAAAGAACAAGAAACCTGATGATTTCTCACAAGCAGAGTCTTAGAAATTTTTTTGTCATATGAGGACAAATTGAACCAAACTAAAAAGCAAAGCACAGAAAATGGCAATCTTGCCATTAAGTAATAATAAAAGGTTCAACCAGATCTAAGTATGCCAGATTTTCTCACTATTCAGAGTTAACTTGCTGTCAACAAGTAGAGCATGTGTTGATTAACATCATCAAAACCAACACTGTACACTTAAACTATTTTCATTGTCAAACTGGAGGTGGAAAGGAGAATTTGGAGAAATGCTATTTTTGTTAAAATACAGATCTCAATTATCTCTTCAACTTCATAAGCAATACAGTCCATTTTTTTTCAAGCAAATAAGAAGCCAAAGTCATCTTTTTAATGGTTTAAAGAATATACAAATCCATTTACAGACAAAGGAATTAAAATTTCAGGACAGATGGATTGTGTAAGTATTGCAAATAGTCCACTATGAATGACTGAAAGGCAATCATTGCATAAGTCCATTGATAAGGTAAAGGCAGAGACTAATCCAGCCTGCAATATTTTAATTACAATATTTTCAGCGTAAATAAAGAAATCATTTCTATTGCTCATATCCAGTATTACCTAACAAGCAAAAATTAAGAAATAACCAGAGAAGTGAAGGGTACCAAATTATGCTGAAACTCCCAATTTACTTCTTTCAGTTAAGAAGAGGGTTTTAATATACTTGATAACAGATAGGCACTCTCTCCTCAAAAATTGCTGAGTTGAAGAGAAAGGACTAAAACCATAACTTGAGCTACTTAACAAAGGAAAGTTTTTAAGGCTTTTTTAAACTCCACAGAATTTAAAGATGGCAGTTAATCCTATTTACTAAAAAAAGGCTGTTCTCTGGTACTACAATATATGAAGTATACTCAGCCTTTTCACAACAATATTCCTTCATTTCCCTAATACTCCAGTTTAAATCAGGCCTGAGTTTGACCCAGTCTCTATAGATGCTATTCACCAATTTGCAAAAAACTATTTTCTGCAACTTTTCCTCCTTAACATGGGAACAGATACCACTGTGGTTGCGATTTTCTTTCTGTGATTAACTCAAGAGTTTTAGTTCATTTCTTTGTATCTTATAATGTATCTTTTTTTCCATCTTTGTAATTAACATATAAGGGTAGCTGGCAATGTTTTATTTTTATCATATCTGAGATAATTTACCCAAGTTGGTTAAGATAAGAGAAAAATATTATTCACAATTTGCAATTTTAGCAAGTTTTTCCGACAAAAAGGAAAACCCTAATATGCAATTATTGGGAGATCTTCTTGAGATTTAGTACCTAAAAGAAAACATGAAATGAATTCAGCAAAAATTAATTTGGAATTCTTAAAACAAACTGTAGAAAAAACAGAGTCTGATAAATCTCTTATAAATTAAGAGGATTTTCTCTTAGAGACAGCTCATAGAGAACAGCTCATATACTTATAAACTTTGTCATCAGTTTAGTGTATAATAAAATTTTCCATAATCATAACTTCCCAGAACTTACGAGCATACTAAAAAGCTCTACCTGCTATCAACAGCACAAATCTGTCATGCAGAACTTCCAGTGAGAGTACATGCAGAGATAAAGAGATAAAGAGATAAAGAGACAGAGAGAGAGACAGAGAGAGAGACAGAGAGAGAGAGATAGACAGATAGATAGATAGATAGATGCCCAAGTTTTTAATTCTACACACTTTGTGGTTCCATAACTCTTATCTCTTGGCAAGAAATTCCTGAAGGAAAAATAAATCCAGTTCTGTTTACTCTCTACCAGATCACACATAGAATGTGTTTGGTTGTTACTTGCATTTGCTTGAATACAGGTGTCATAAATGACTTGCACACTGGAACAGTAAATAGATTGCAGTTGGCAAACTTCAGATTCTGTTTATTCTGCACTGAAAAGTATTTCTCAGAGCTGTTCTTGGTACTACACAAGTTCTTCAAAATACCTAATAACAGATATTTCATGACCTGATAGCCTTTCAGTAAGAAAATGTTTTCCTAAAAGGTAATGTAAATCATCATTCATGCAGCTGAAGTATAATCTCTTTCATATCTTATTTTGCTTGGACACACAGAACAAAGGAAAAACACTGCCTTTAAAAAAACCTCATGAACGGCTTGTAATATCATGCTTCAGTCTTCCCTTTTTCAGACTAAGCAAACCAAATTATTTCATTGTTCATGTAATTCTGATTACCTACTAGTGCCTTCTACTACTCTCTCAGTTTCATATTAGTATTTACTGACATCTTCTACGCAAACTGGAAAGAGTTCTCCAAGTGAGACTTCATCAACTTCAGGTGAAATAGTCAACTCATATGTTTTCCATAATAACACCGTTGTTAATGCAAGATGCTAGGAATTCAGGAGAAAGGTGAAAATTTTCATTACTCAACCAGTATCAGCAATATAGGTAACTAGAGAAGAATTTGTGCTAGGCGCTGAATTCTCTTTAACAAATTCAGTGCATTTAATATCAGGTATGTACAGTAAAAATCAGTGTGTTTAGAAAATGTCAGAAAAATGTCAAACTTTCAATTATGTATTGTCATGAAAAACCAACTGCTGTAGTAGAAGAATTACTTTGAGCTGAAGCTTGCAATAGCATACAGATACTATGTTTTCTTTATACACAATAGTATTTCTCTAATTTTTTTAATTTTCTTTCTGGGTCAAAAGTACAACTAGTGTTACCCAGTTTAGAATATTATCTCACTAAAAAAATGCATGCTGATGACAATACCATTACTTGAACACAACAGTACAAATTGGTAACAAATCCTGCATCGAAGTAGCCAAATTTCCCATTACAAAGGATCTTTGTGATTCAATCCCTGAGAAACTCGCAATTTGTGAATGTTTGAAAACTAAGGAAGTCCTGTTCCTTTGCCCAGAAAATTCTATTCCGTTACCCTTGCTTTTCCTCAGGAAAATTGTGGCAGTTAAAAATTACCTTGTCAGCCAATGCCAAAGTCTCAACACTGTCTTCACTACTGAACTCTTTAACAGTTGAAGCTATTGTGGCAACTGCAGTAGGGGGTCTGCTGCAGACACTCCTAATCTCCAAAACCAGCACTCATGCCAATAGTCCATTAACTCCAGCAGTATTAGAACCTGGAAGAGTACCTCTAATTTACCTGCTGTCAGAAAAAAGTGGTTCTTAAAATTATGCCTGAAACCCACCCTCTCCCCTTATGACCCAACTGTGGGAAGAAGATGACCTAAATCCACAGCAGAAATCAAAAGGGAAAGCAGAAAAGCTGAGAAAATGTTATTTTGGGTAACAATGGTCTAGTGGCCACAACAAAACCCACAATGCCTTCAGATATCATGTGATGGCACTGGACCTGCAACAAGGCAAGGTGATAAATGTGAAAGGGTACCTGGTATATCCTATTTTTAAAAGTTTCATTTGCAAGCAAGAAAACCTTGCAGAAAAAAAAAAGAAACTCTCTTGTAGCAGAGTTATTTTCTGTAAATGTGTAGTTAGGCATATTTTGCCTATAATGAAGACTACTTTATCTTCTAACCATGGCAATTAGTCTCTATCACAATTTACTTAGAACTCCCATTAATTCCTGTATCCTTAGAACAAAGCTGGTGCAAGATCATTTGACATTTTGTCCAGTAAGATGCAGAAAGTATATTCTTTGTACAGTATGACAATAAACTGGTAGCTTGGAAAAACAATAATATAATCATGACATTTTTTGCAGATAAATATAAAATTGTGTTAATGCACTGGCCCAGATTCTACTCTGTGCTTGAAAGATTCAGAGGAAATCTGAAATGGCTTCAAGTGATCACCGTTTCTCATGCATTTCCCTTTCTTTTCTCTGTAGCTGGAGGCCAGTGGCAGAATAATAAATGTTGTACCCTTCAGGCTGTTTTTCTTCCTGTTCCAGAGAGCTACTCACTGATAGAAACCACCAAAACTGAGAGCCTCTGGTTCCTTACCACACCAGTCTAATTCAGGGTGAAACACAGGATCACCAGTCTACTGCAGGGGCTCCACATCATTCAAGGATTCTTTTAAAAAAAAAGTTTCAGCCTGGCAAAGTCTCCAGGCTTTCTTCTAACACGGGAAAGTGGGATGAAACACAGAATTTCTGGATATGATCCATTACCTTAATTTTAATAACTGATATGTCTTAAGAATGTGGAGGTAGTATTATATCATCAGATTTTATCAACTGCTCCATCTAAAAATTGAGATAACTGGGGGGGAGGCAGACAGGCAGAGTATTTTAAAAACAGTTTTCAAAACTAAGGAAAGCAAAGAAAGCTTGAGAGTAGTTTCTGTGACGGTATAGTTTTGTGTACAGAAATGTTCAGAGTAAAAGAAATTCAAAAGGGGTTAGAGATAACTCAATACATCTTTTCTGCAGCTTTTAATGTTTCATCATTCCAAACTCTCAAAAAACTCTACTGTGTCACCTATACATTACATCTTCTAAAGCTAAATCAATCTTCAAGATTGACTCCAGCAGTCTAGCAGCTTAAGGACACCACTAATACTGAAACATCAGCTATTCCTAGTGTTACTCAAGTCTATGGCAGATCTGGCAGAAATTTAGCTGCTGTAATGTTCACTCACTAGAGGAGAAAAAAATTAGAACTTCTAGGTATAAATCACAACACCACTCAAAAATCTTCATATTTAATAATTTTAACTTAAAATACTGTTTTAACTACTGTTTCCAAGTAAGTGTGTGAGCAAGACCATGATACTAATGTAAACACCTTCCAAGATGGAGTTCAGCTTCAATAACTAGTTTAAATTACTTTTGAAGTACTTTAGTTTTAGTAGCTTATAAAGCAGCCTGTGTAAGCTTAGAGACAACCACTCGATTTTCAGATCACACTGCTGTAACATCCAACAGTGATGTATAAGAGACTGTTAGAAAAAGAACATTAAAATGCAATTAGAGTTTGATCCTGCTAAATTCGCAGCGACTCTGGAAGGTGCTGAATGCCTTGATGCTCCTTTTGAGTGTCTTGATGCAATGCTATGGCTGAGCCTGGACTGTATTCATACGGACACACACATCAACAAAGACTGCTTCCCCAAGATCCATGTATTTTTACAATTTCTATGTGAACAACACTGTCAAAAGCACGTTTTGAAAAGACAACAAAAAGAAAACAATGTCTTGGTATTTTTTTAGATTAGCTGATGCACAGAAACAGACTAGGTTTTCATTTTACTTTGGAGTGGGGAGAGGGAAGGATGTTGCTCACTACTTTATGGGAAATAGTCCTGTCATTAAAAAAAGACAATACCAAAACACTAACACATAACCTCTGTCAGGACCCAATTTTAAAGGTCTTGTTTGATTGCCTTTCCTCAAATATTGAAACACGTTCCTTATACAATAAAAGCCGCATAAATAAATGCAGTGGGGGAAAAGAGGGGAAAAAAAGGGAAAACCCCACCCTATCCTACCCATTTATATACAATAAAGCAATAGAACAAAAACCTCAACATCACGCATTCTGTGTGAATATTAACATTTCAGTCATTAATTAGTGCCATACGGCACTGAACTCTGTTTCAGATAACGAATTGAAATTGCAGTTGCTTTACTAATTTTCTTCAACAAATCTTTTTGTAATTGAAAGTGCATTGTTTAGGAATACTTAAAAACATTTAAAATGTTACAGCTATATTTCACAATGGTAACATTTAAATAAGGCAAAAGTAAGATTGCCCAGTAGCCACTTCAAAGATTGTCTAACAATGATATCGAATTCACAGGCAAGAGAAAGTAAACCATCCTGTAACTAGCCCTACTGCTTGCCTTTTAAACTGCACTACCATATTCAAAAATGGTTAGATGCAGTTTGGTAGTATGTAGAAATAGATCTGAATTTAAGCAAGTATCCTACACTGTTAACCAGAAAAGCTCAAACATCAAAACTCTAGATAAGGTTTTATTTTGTAGTGCTGATCTTATCACTTCTATGATACTTGGTAGTACTGAACTACAAAAGATGTAAACACACTCCTCAAAGAAAACTGATGTCATTTTTAAGATTAAAGTTAATTTATACAAGTCTAATTTCTACATAGGCAACATGCTTTATGGATATTGATGGAAATTCCAGACACAGTCACACCATTGTATCTCTGGTTAATGTGATAACAGTACCCATAAACAAAGGACAAAAGTCTGTAGTAATGAAGAGCTTTCATATCAGACGCTCTAAATGAAAAAAAAACCAAACAAAACCCTTTCTCCCTATATATACTTTGCCAATATATCGAAGGAAAAAATTCAATATAATGCTTACTATAAAGACACTGCCACAAGAGAAGAGTTTTGAAAAGTTTTAACATAATGAGTATTCTGTACTGCAAGTAACTCTTTCTCCTTGCAGAAGAACAAACTAAATACTAACTCTGAAATTGAGAAGACTGTTCCATGGCGTTGTGACATCCAAGAAAGACACTGAAGTTATCTGGAGTGCTAGAAAAGATTTCTATAACCTTCAAATTAAAAAAAAGCAGCATGGGCAGTGCTGATGGAGTTAAGGACAAGAAATCCAAACACCTATGGATGCACAGTTATTCATCATCTTCAAAGTGGCCATGATAGGATGCCTTTGCAATGCAGTTCTCCCCAACAGAATCAGACTCCGCTGTTTCTAAGCAGCTGAGACCCACGAAGTGTGCATCATCCTCCTCCTGACATGACACATGCGTTTGAACTCAAGGTACAGAGGCATGTTTTAACTTCATGTCCCAGCCTTCCACATGTCCTTGTAAGAGAACAAGAGGACAGCTTTGAGCACTCCTGCCTTGTAGGGAAGGAGACTGCACCATCAGATACAAATTGCAGTCGTGTCTCAAAAAAGCAGGACAGCTGATATCTCAATTAAGTACTGCTGAAATCTCAATCCCTTTCTTTCCAGACCTGCTCTACTCTGAAACAACCTCGGCATTTAAACAGCCTAAATCTGTGAGAGGGAAGAGAACAATACGGGGAGACTTATAAACAAAAACATACCACATGGCGTTCAAGGTCTACTATGCAAACATGAAAACAAATTTCTAATCCTCTCCTTTCTGTGATTCTGCTCTTGAAAGGAGAAACATTTTACTCCACATTTCTTCAGGAAGTGCTGAACTGTAGAAAGTGCAAAGTATAAGGTCACCTTGCTGTGAGTGGGGATCAAACCAGCAAAATAATGGAGTCATAATTCAAACAGTTTAAAAAATACAGTGTCTCTCAAGTGTTTTTTAAAATGTAATTATAAAGGTAAAAAAGGCTTCCTCTTTTCTTGGCTACAGTAAATGTAATCGCAAACTTTTTAAAACTCACTATTTAGAAACAAAATATTTAATGGCTGCCTGACCTAAGCATCTGACCTAGAAATGATTTTCAGAAGCAAACCCCAGCTGAGCTACTGTGTTTACAATCACGATTACGACTGTCCAATTTTCTAAAAGCAAACATAGCCATAGAGTATAAATTCGTCTCCAGTGGGTATAAGTCCCAACACAGACCAAAGAAATCCTCTCTTATCCAGCCAGTTCTCATATCTTATAATGAGCCCTATCACACAGTGGAGTAATTAAGAGTTGATTTTATATAGGAGAACAGCAGAGGGGCTTACTCATGACACAGGTATAAGGCATCCATAATGAAACACTGCAAGAGAAAAGCTAGGGGGAAAAGGATTACTTACAGCCTTTATCTCAAATTACAGCAGGCTTTGTTTGCTAATACCATTAACTTACTGGGTCAATTTTAAATCTTGGAATCTATTTACCCTGTATAAAAAGAATTCTCTTTATGCACAGAAATTGTATTTACTGTGACTACAATATACCATTTTATTGACTATATTCATTTTATAGCATAAATCTTTTTGAATCAGATGTGTAGCCTAATACATATAAATACAAAACTCCAGTGATGAAACACAAGTCAGAATGAAAGTGTCAGACTTTTTATAATGTACCTCTACAATTACCTGGTGTTTAAAAATTGTTAAATTTTGGAGTTTTGCTTGTTCCCAGGGAAAGCTCACACGGCAAAAGAATTTTTATATACTGTTAAGCATCAATAGTAAAACAATTCCCAACAAAAGGTACAGCATGTATCAGAATATAAAAAGCTGCAGTTTAATCACAACCAGGAAAATCACACAACTGGAGTATTTTAAAATGTTCTAGTGAAATGCTGATGCCACTTTTCAGCACCAGTATGTAAGTCCTACCATATTTCCCTGAAACCCACTAGTGAAAAACAACATTGCAAGTTTAATTTCACATGGTCTATTCACAGCTAATTCTGTATATTTCAAAATCTGCTTTGCAAAATGGCCAAAAAAACCCCTTTCTCTACCTGCTCAGACATGAAAACGTTTCAGCTTTTGTTTCAGCTTTCTTTTTAAAAACGTAGGACAAGAATCTCGTTAGACAGGACAGAGGAATAATCATTATCTCTTGAATTGAGTATCACATTTACTAACCAAAGATGCTGCAGGAGTAGCTTTTTTTACTCATCTTTCTTGTGACTCTCAAAATCAAATCTGGCATATAATTAATACCACAAATATAATCTATATAACTCATAATTATTTGCAGCAGAAGGAAAACAGTGCTCAGGAATGCTGTTTTTTAAGATGCTCACAAGCCAAAGGAAAATTTCACAAGTTCTATGTACACTTCACTAGACCATATCATAAACTCACTTTTAAAGCATAGTAGTTTTACAATGCCATACAACCTCTAGAAGTAGTACCAGTGAAAATTCCATGACATTAGGAACTTCTGCTTTCTATACCTCATATCACACATTTATATCTGTGTTTATGCTCCCTGGTTTAAAATTCACATGAGAGTCTGAAATTAAAATATAAAACCAATAATTTACTAATTTATCTATCTAGCTATTTAACACATTTACTTATTAATTATTTTTGCTGACTTTGAAATACGTGATACTTCACCACAGGAGACAGGACTTACATATCTGTACTTTAAATGACACTATTTCAATTCACAAATCTTGGCTAGCTGATCACCATCTTTTCATTTGCTGTCAAAATGCTCTGTTTACATGAAACACAGTTGTGCAATAACTTCTACTAAAAATGTCAGATACGTTCACAAGATATTTTTAATAAAGTCAGGAATTTCACAAAATCCCGCATGTACTTTAATAAATATTTCATATTTGTACCTTAATTTTTTTGGCCAGCAAATATATTTATACACTTTTTAGGTGAAGCCACTATTTTCTTAATGACTACTGAAGTCGCAAGGTGATTCGATCAATGTCATTTTAAGTTGATCAGTAGGGCTGCTTGGAGAAAAAGGGACTTGCTATACGTAAAGATATTATATTGCCTAAATAAATTACCTTGCCATACAATTTGAAAGCAATTTTTCATTTATGTAGAAAATCACATTCTTATGGCACCTCCAATACTGGAACCTATTCTCTAATACTAAATTTAAACTAATACTAATAATTTTTTAAAATCAGAGCTATAATTAGGATTTTTATAGGCAAAACACAGTAGTCACCATTCAAAATTGTCCTGTCTTTGATGCCACCTTAATGATACCCTGTGTATCTACTGCAACACCCTCTCACATTCACAAAGTCAGACATTTGTGATGCTTCTGATTTCACCATATAGAAACCACAGGCATATCCTGGATTTTTACTAGAATTCAGATAGAAACTTAATAGAGGCAGAGAAAGTTAAATGACTCACTAAAATATCACTGTTTGCAGAGCTGTGCAATGGGAGAAAACAATAAATTAAAAAATACTTCAGACATAAAACAAATGCAATTTTTAAATACAAATACAACCAACCAAATAGTAGTTTTTCCCTCTCAGGTGCCTCTAAGTAATTTCTTAAAAAAGAAAGATCAGTCCTAAAAAAGATCAGTCATTGTCTGTTATTCATATGTAATTTGACAAACTAAAGTAAAACAACTCATTCATATTTTAGAAGTACACAAAGAGGTGGCTTTATTAAGACACCCTTTCTTAAAAAGATCTTTGAAGTTTCCTTGACTTATGTTTTAAGACATATATTTGTCTTACATTTTAAACTGTTAAGTATGTCTCCTAGGTCTCAATATGCATTTATGAGATCGTCACTTCTGTATTTAATGTTCAGCCTTCTCTTCTGGACAAAATGTTAAGTAGTGGCACTACTACACTGTTATGCACAGGCAATGCACATGGCAGAAGGAGTGTATAAAGGCACTGAGCAAAACAGCAGATGAGGCTGCAGAAGAATGCTGTATGTGGAGCAAGTAGTATTGAATAGAACAGCTGTAAATCCTAGGAAGAACCCCAGTGACACAGGAAACAGGCACGTGCTGGGTGGGGTAGTGACTGAAGTCAGGCCACACCACAGCTAAGGAGGCAGCAATGGCACCAAAGAACATAACCTGGCCTGTGTAAAGTGTCTGCAGAAATCACAAAGAATTACTATTCAAGAAGAAAAATCTGCAATGAGAGGTCAAAATTCAGTGTTCCCTTGTCTGCCATATCTCCACAACTAATCCCAGTCAGACTGCTTGGACACCTCAGGAAAGATGCGTATGTTAAGGTCAGAGAATGGCTGTAACAAAGTCAGTGAGCAAAATCCACAAAGACATGCACACAAATAAAAATGTTTCTGCTCAAAATTTTTCAAAATCACCTTCCCCTCCTATGGAGTCTTACACTGAGCTTTTCTGTCATGAGAATGAGTATGAAATACAATTATTTCATATCTACTTTTGCTGTCAGCACTGAAATGACCAAGTACTACACATAGGCAGAATGGGCCATTTTTGGCATATCCAGCTCATTTCTGGGTTTTCAGTTTTGCTGGATTCTGTTTTTATAACATGACAGTGAATTCTAGTTTGTTTCACTTCTCAGATCAATTGCTATTTTAAGCTATGCTTTCCAGAGGGAATCATAGCAAAGGTAAAGAAAAGAACCACTTTTTTTTCTGGACTAAAAGCCCCAACTAAAATTGCTGTGTAGACAAAGCAAAAATCAGCTAGAGGGCTGGAGTTTCAAATTTAGTCTTTCATTCCTCAAACTACTAGATGGGAAAATGTGCCCCAAAAAGCCTAGTTAGTCACAGCAAGTTATGCACTGGGAATGCACACAAACTGTTCAAAACCAGCTCCTACAAGGTACACAGTTCTCAAGAGTAACTGGATTCAAAGAGAGTAGTACCTTAAGTCTGATTGAAAAGGTCTTAGCACAGATCCAAAATGAGGGATTTTTAAATGGGGAGATGCAGGGAGGGGCCATAAATAAAAAACCCTTCTGGAAGTTTATGACACATGAGGATTTTAAGAACTTCCACAAAGGAAAAAGAAAAATCTGATCACAGCCTAACATAACAAGACCTCTATGAAACTACAGGAAAAGATTCAGGTAAAATGATATAGCTACAGGATTCTGGTGGAATCCAATTTAAAGATCCTGATTAGAATTTCCATTATTTTTAAAAGACTCAGAAGGGAACACCATCTACAAGAGTTGATTTCCACTACTTCTACTGATTCTTTTTCTGTATAATTCACCCTTTTAATGTAACTATTTTCTATTGTTTCAAGAGTTTTGTAACAAACATGTTCTACCTGTTGGCAACACCACGTGTTGCATAGAACTATTCCTCAAGATTTGCACTGAACGAAATGGCTGCATACTCTCAGACACTGCTAAAAACAAGAGCAGAGCCAAGGGGGGTGAAGCTATCTGGACAGAACACAGAGTTGGAGAGGATGGAAAGGCACAGCAGGCAGAGAAGCTCACAGCTGCACAACAGTGCTACAAAAGCCAGAAGGAGGGGAAACCAGCTGGAGAAGAGATTTGGATAAAGGCAGAGAGAGAAGGTTGAAAAGCCTGTGTCAGAGGAACAAGGTGGGAGGGCAATAAGAAGAAATGATCTCTGAAACCAGGACCTGGGAGTTAGAATGGAGAGAGAGGTAAGTGAGGAAACAGATATGTGTGGGCAAGTCAGGATGGTGTACAGCACACACAGAGCAGACCAGTGACAGACTGGTCTGTAACCATCGGAATATTGTATTCCCCAGACCTCAACAAACAAACCAATGTATTTTTCACTAAATCCTCAGGACAAATACAACATGGGACAGAACAAGAATTTTTATAACATTAGTTTTGCACATCTTTGTAGACACTTCAAGACGTAAAGACAACACAGTGAAGAATCTTCTAGGCAAATGGGAAATCTCACTTTTAGAAAATTGCATACCTATCAGAAGAAATCAATTCTTTTCTTTACTCAGTCATGAAGTTCTGTGTGATGGTATGCAAACAACAAAACCCAATTTTTCATGAGCAGCAGCCAATAAAATATTACAAAAGGAAGCTGCAAAAGTGACAAGCTACTATATCCACAGTTTAAGACAGCCAACTGTGGCTCAAACTGCTACAACAAAATACTAACATTTAAATCTCAAGTCACTGGCATCTTAAACTGGACATTTTAAGTCTACAAATATTTCAGCCTTTATAGAGTTTTAGCAAAAAAGTTCCACAGTTGTAAAGTACAGGCAGTAATATGAACTAATCCACAGGAGTTCTGTAATTTTAAATTAATTTTTATCAAGTTTACAGATGCAACATGGAAGTATTACAAAAAACGTCTAGAAGGAATTTTCTTTTTCTTTCTGGTGCTTGGTTTTAATAGTGAATAGTATGTCTACACATTATATACTCTATTAAAGGAATATTAAATAAATGAACCTTTCTAATGAAGTACAGTCTGTAGAAAAAAATTCATCTGTTCATAAACTTAAAAATTACACATCAACATAACATGCGTGAACTGAAGTTGAACTGACCCCCTAGTTTTGACAAACTAATTTTTCAATACTTGATTTTGTAACCTTTCCTGTTCTTTCACACTGAGTTTTTTGATTAGTGTAAGAATGGCTTACTAAGATGTTAACTGTTCAATTTTAGACTTCTCTAAACAACAAAAAGTACACACCATCTTGCTGTTAGGCAATCATGTAGAAATGCATGAAATGTCTGAAAATGTTAGGCAGGCTGACATTTTACAAGCACTTGTCTGTGAAACACTATGTAAAGGTATGTTCAGTTTGTTTTTATTAGTACAACAGGTTCTTCATGAAAATATCTATTTACAGAAAAAACAGCAAAAAATGAAAAAAAAAGCAAATTAAGTTGCAAATCTTAGAGTAAAACACCTCAATGAAAGAGTAACATCTTACAGAAGCTGAACTGTGTTATTTTTGCTAGAAGAATTATTTTGAAATATCTTCAACGCTTAAGTGTTAGTTAGCAATGACTTTTAAAGAAATTTAACCATTTGTGCATACAACCTTTTTAAAAAGCATCTGTACCAAGATGATTACAGATTTAGTCACAGCTGACCGAAAAGGACCTCTCAAATTCACACCAAACAGGATTTCACCCTATTGAACGAATTCAAGGCATCTTAATTTTAGTGTGCTGTAAAATAAATGGATTTTTTTTTTACATTTCTAATTGTGATTGCTCAAACAGAAACGGTAGTTCTGGTGGTTTGACTTTGGCTGGATGCCAGGGCCTCACCAGGGCCACTCTATCACTCCCCTTGTCAACGAGACAGTTTGACCTGCAGGTCACACCAGATTTCCACAACAAGATTTTGCCGTTCTTGCATAAGAATTCTGAACCTTCCTGGAAGCTTCTAAGTCTACCTGGATAAAACATTTGAATGGAAAACCAAAATGCAGGAGAGATGCCGAAGATGACAAATGTACTCCAAGAAAATCTCCAAGGCTGTAAGACCACTAGCTCTCAGAAGTGGAGCAGCTCAGACATGTGCACAATGAGTTTATGCCCACAGACAATACACAAAAGCAAAGAGGGAAATCCAGTGAAAGAATTCTAAAAAAGCAACCACTACATGCTAATAATCCATACGCTGAAGAAGAACCTGTGCCAAGCTTTCTTTTTGCTGGAAGATTACACAGGATGAGTGTTAGAAATTTTACTACACAAACACTGTAAAATGTGTAGTCCAAGAAAAGCCTTGCCCCTATTTTTTAAAACTCAGCCTTGAGAGCTATCCTTACAGGCTTTTCTAATCCCATTTATGTAACTGAATCGAAAATGTTTGTACCTAAATAGTCTAAACTGCACCCCAGAGATTATACTGCCTCTGTAGAGAAAGCAGCGTACTAATTCACACACTTCTGTCACAAGCATGGCACTAGAAAAACTTATCTAATTAACATATATTTCAGTGTCTTTTTAAAGAAGAGATCTAATATCTTTGTTTCCAAATACATTTTTTTCCTCACGTGTAAGTATTTTTAGCAATTAGAATATGTTAGAATACAGGAACAAAGGGACTTAAATCTAATGCACAATCTGAAGTAAAAAATCTTCCTGAAGATTAATTTTTAAAAGTACTTATACACCTAAATATGCAGACAGGCAAGCTCTGGAATTTCTAGAAGTATACATGAGCCTAATTCACAAAAGCTCTCTGCTGTCATTGGCCAAAAAAAAGACCTCACCACCCCATCAACAAATAAATATCTTTTCCCTTAATACAAGAGATTGCATTTTCTTTGCACAGGGAATCCACTAGACAGTCAAAAGATGACTGTGGATTATCATATCAGAGCTTTATAAAAAGTAAACACTGGTTTCCCTAAGGCACCTAAGAAAGACACACTGATAATGTTAAAAATACCACCAAGAAATTTCTAACAATATCAGGTTGGATGATTTTTCTCATCCTACATGCCCTCAAGAACCTTTCTCTTTAGCACTCTGATGATAACAATAAAACTTCTTTAAAAATGCATAGTGAATTTACTCCTGTATATTTTTATACTAATTATTTCCCTAAAAATCAATGTTTAACTCTTACACTTAATATTATTAGCAAGTTACTGCAACAGAAAGCAAACTATGGTAAATAATTACAAACATTAAAAGATCACTGAGCTTAATTTTCCTTTTCCTTTATACAATGTATTTTACACTGTTAAAGAGAACATATTCTGCCTAGCAGCCCTTCTCTGATCATATGTATTTCTCAAACCAGTAACAAAAATAAGACTGAATATATAAATGGTCAGATACTGCTGCTTTTCAAATTTGAACGTTGTTACAAATGAAGCTGAAAGATTCTCAGCACTTTTGCTTTCAAAGAAAAGTAAAATGGATTGCCCACATCCCACATTTTTCCTAGAACTTGTGAAGTCAAACACAGGACCGGGATTTCAATAAAATGGTATTAGAAGTGAAGTATGAAAACTCTTCTAATACTAAGTGCCTTCTGAAGTATTAGTGAATCACTTCACATGCAGTTTTCACAATTATCATAGCAATTAAATGAAACAAAAATGAATTCAAGAAATCTACTACTTCAAATGTACTCAAATTAGACTGCATTTAATCCTCTTGGTCAAATACGTTTGAATCCTTAATTTCCCTTCTCCACTAATATTTTTATTCACATTTAATAAATGTAATTTTTGGTCTGATAGTTAATGTCACCCTTTTCAGGAAAAAAAAAAGCACATTCACTAAAGACATACTTTACATTCTATTATCATTTTATTATTTAGAACCTATCACTGGTTGCATCTGTTGAGTAAGTTCATTCTGTTAAATGTAAAACAGAAGCATATTACATCCCAGTGACAGCTAAAAAATATACCTTAGGAAAGATACCTACTTTCCACTTCTCCCATCTCTTCAGCATTGCTTTTACTTTTGTTTGCTTTCTAGTAAACATCTCCTTTCTTGGATGCTGTAACATAATTACTCAAAATAAAGTCCTCAAATTTTCATTAACAGGAGCACCACTAGAGCTTGTCAATAGGCTCATCTTTGTGAGTCTTCTTCAAAAATTACCTCATTCTAGAAATTTCTATCAACAAATCAGCAAACACATCCCCTTTTTCCTATCAATGTAGAGTTCTCTCTGTGGAAATGACAGCTCTTAAAATTCCTGCGTGCAAATTCAGACAAGAACACGCAGGCAAAAGTTTTACTGGTTGTTTCACGATTCAGTGAATGTTTTCCACAAAAATTTTTTATAGAAATAAACTTGGACTAAACAAAGCTACTCAGTACAAATGTGACACTTCCGATTAAAATACTCAGCCCTATAAAAGTAGGTATGATTTGTTTGGTCTTAGTTGTTACACTAAGTAGCTGTTTCTGTTACTTAGGACTAATTTATTAAATGTCGCTGACAAAAAGGCAGTATTTTCTCATTGTTTTAAGTTACACTAAAGAAATCTTCCCAATTTTAACTGGGTGTCTACTGAAATTTAAGAAATTGAATCCTCTTTTGAAGAAAAACAAAGCAGTTCAAAATAATTATTTTAATCTAAAATACATACTAAGCTTTAGCAGCTATGATAATACCCGATTCAGCAAATTGCAAATAGAACCCCGTATCTTATTGCTTGAAGGCAAATAATGATTTTTGAAAAGGTCTCTCTCACCTGTTCAGAGCATGAATGACAAAATAAGAATAAGAAGAGGAAGTAAAGAAAAGAACACAGTGCCAGAATAAAATGAAAATGCTTTCAAATATTCACAGAGACATAATGTGCTTCTTTATGATCAAGGAGCAGTCATGGACAAAACAAAAGAACAAGACTTTCAAATACAGCAATGTAATGAACTTCAACAAGCTCGTAGTCTATGCAGTGCACAAAGTAAAATGGACAGAGAAAAGTACACATTTCCAGCCTAAGCCACTATCACTGCTGCTATTTAAACAGAGCATGCAAATTTTATTAAGCATTTATTAAAATTGAAGTTACCCATGCACATAAACACTTCTGTCACACAAAGGTATAGAATAAAAATCCCAAAGTCCTTTTAAAGCAAGAATTCTTCCCAGACCACTTTCCCTCTTGTTATTTTCTCTGTATTGTTTCCCACATTTTTCTCATTATCTCTGTTCCCCTACCTTTTCCATCTATTGCTTTGCAGTCATTAGTATCTTTTTTTGTTCTTTTATTTCTTTCTACTGCTGCTAAAGCTACGTTGCGAAGAGGAAAAAGCATGTAATGTCCCAGGGAACTTCTTGCAGCAAACAGGGCTCTGGGTACAGTGCCATTCACCAATCTGAGTAAAACCTTCCTGCTGTGTAAAACCTCTGTCACAGAACACTTTTACACACAGGATGTCAAACTGCACAGGCACTTTAGAAGACACTGACACATACCCTGATTTCATACAACTCTCAGCTTGGTTGAAAGCTACGTATCCTACAGCCACAGAGACACACACATAGAAATTCTATGCTGAGTATCACCGTGTGACCTATCCCTGGGTATGGTCACCCACCACCAGCACACAAGCAATGAGCCCCTTTCTCCACGCCAGTCTCACCAGTCAAAAGCCCCAGACAACGATACATTGTTTAAAACACAGGAGTTCATACCTGTAAACTCAGACATCCCCCACAAAACCGACAACAAAGGGGTCACAGGCATACTTTCCATAAAAAAACAGTGGAAGGATCTTATTTCCAACATCCTATAACCAGTGTAAGACGCACCTGAACTTAAAGCAAAGATGACGATGTGCGGAAATCAGACAGGTCACGTAAAACAAGGTGTCACTGTCAATAAAGGCCAGTAGAACCGCCCAAGGGACACAATTAAAAGAAGTATGCTTTAATTAATGAATTAATTAAACGGCTATGCCAGAGAAATGCTGAATAATGCTTCCATTCAGTATTTCCGCTCTTCTCATATAGGTGTCAGAAGTTTACGAATACACTTGGTATGAGCTATGCCACAGGCATCAGTTGTCTTAGAAAAGAGAGAAAGTTCATTCAATCAGTTTAGAGGGAAAGTAATTTGAATGGCCTACTTCTCCCCTCAACCCCTCTGAAGAGCTTTTACTGAAAAAAACCGTATTAGATACGTTTAGAGAATGGATTGTTTTTTAACTGAGGCAATAATTTCTGTAGCTTAAGCAGTTAAAAGCCCCCATCATGCACTTTCTTCCTTTTTAACATACAAAGGCTAAAAATTACATGTATACAAGCTAATTCTAATCTACATTGCAAAGAGTTAAATGAGGGCTCACAGAATCTTTGGAAGATGACTGAGATTCAGTAGCAAATTTTAGCTTCATACATAATATAAAATCACAAAAAAGGTCCTATCTCAGTCTCAAGATCATTCCCAAGTAGAGTATCTAACCACAATTAGTCTAGGAAACTCTAATATAGAACACACAACAGCTCAAGACACAAATCACACAGAACTGACTGAACTCTAACACAATTTCCCTGTATTGCAGACTTCCCATATAAGTTTTACCTAAACACCAAGAATTAAAAATTAAAGACAGTATCCTGGCACACAGCACCAAGCACATGAAATTCAAAGATGAACAGCAAACCATGACCACCATTTTTCTGCAGCTTGGGACATGCTTTTAAGGAACAACCATATTCCCAAAACAGTTTCAGTTGACCAGAGAAGTGGTCAACATTTTGATTTGTATTGTGGGAAAAAAGTTTAAAACAGTTCGGCATACGGTTCTCCTTAAAATATGGTGTATGTGGAAGATCTTACATTCTCAAAAAGTATCTTCATTTTTTTAATATATCTTACCTTTACCAAGACAGCAATCAAATGATGCAGGCAGTTTCCACTTAGTGAACTTTATCAACCATTATTCACTACTTCATTTTGAATAAAGTACACATTCAAAGGTGTGTAAATATAAATTTGAAGTTAAGCTCGGCTGATATATAATAAAGTTCCTAATTAAAAAAAAGAAATACAGGCTAGTAGGATATCTCCTTTTTGATTAATCTTAAACATAGCAACGGGCTAAAGGTCACTGCAGTGAATTTTTTTTACAATATGTGGATTCCCTTGCCATAAGAACAAACATTTTAAAATAATATTGAATAAGTTATCAAGACTTAAAACAAAGTCTGATGTCGATGAATATGAAACTTTTTTCACGTTTTTCTTCCAACACTTCTTTTGTTTGTTTCAAACAAATTCACTAGTTGGCCTCATCTCTCCTATGTATTATCATAGCAAAATAAAAGACTGTCTATTTTCTGCCAAGTATCTGCTTCTATAAAAGCAATAATTTTATTAAAAAATGCCAAGGAACCCAGCAGTGCTGAGATTACTCCCATTAAGACAGCAAAACCGAAGGAAAAAAAAGAGACAGCTGACTATAGCCTCAGAGAACATGCACCAAATAGCATTTTCTTAACATGCTCTAATAGATTCAGGCAGAGAAGAGAATTTGATTTGGAAATGAATTATCAGCTGTCACAAAACACGGACATCATTAAAATGAGAAAATGTGACAAACATGATACAACCTATCCTTTTTTAAGCTTAAATCTAAAATAATACCAAATTAATAGTCAAATACCAGTTAAAATTATGTCAAGACAAAAGGTCAAATATAAAATATTTTGAATAGTGTCCTACAATTAGAAACATGAAAAAACCATAAATTCATATTCACTTTTATCCTGCAATTTCCATCATCTGTACTTTTGGTAACAGACAAAGTAGTTTGAAACATATTAAACAATTGGATTTTAAGGATACACAGTTAAAGTCCACATAGAAAACCTATAAAAAAAAAATCCAAGTCTAATCTGAAAACTGATATGCCAATGATATGGTGTATAGTAGAAACCCTGGTGCAAAAACAAATGTGAAATCTCACTATAAAATAAAAATCTATTGTCTCTTCCTGACTTTGGGAAAACCATGTTCCAACTCAATGAAAATGAACTTTGCACAGGACTTCGTTCTTTTCCTTATGTGAGGCATAAGATTTCATTTAATTTTTAGGAGGCATTCTGGATTAAACATCCTTATTCATATCACGGCACCTTCATGCTGCCAACTGACATGAAATTGGTAATGGACTACTGTATTCCTCTCATTAATCACCATAATGCCCCTTTCTGGGAATCTGTGCAATACAGATACATAGCTACAGGTCAGCCTTTGATTTTATTCAAGTATATGTCACAAATCCATACACCAAATTTACTGTGTACATATCAGACCTGAAACCAGCATTAAGGACAGTAGAATCTAAGAGGTATCCGAAAGCACACCATGCAGAAAATGCAGCTTTTTGGCAGAGGATCCCCAAGATCAAGGTGCAGTAGGATAGCTGATACTTAAAGCCCAAGCACCTCTTCTTTATGCAGAGAAATGGGAAAAGTACTTCCCTCACCCTATTTTATACAGGCTTCTTTTCAAAAACTTTCCCTTTCTCCTCAGCAACATACACAGAATTCAACTCGTGTTTCACCTTCCTTTAAGAAAAGATTTAATATAGAATCATTAGGACACAAAATCTACAAATACGTCACACATGTAGTGTGTCTCAGCTTGCACATATATTCAGTAAATACAAAAGGAGCACAGATGTGCAAATCAGTAAGTGCAGAGAAATACAAACCAGGCACAAGAAGAATCAAGACTGTCAATCATTTGAGAATTAAATGCTAATTTTCTTTAAGATTACTTCCTACCCCAGCTTCTTTCAAGGGAAGAAGGGATGTATCATTTAGGATGGTAACCAAAAGGAGGTATTCAAGCACCTTAACACTTCTAGGAAAACATGTATCTCAAAATCTACATTCTACACCTGAGAAGGTGAAGGAAAAGTGTACTGAATTTTTATTGTCTCATTTAGGTGTCCAAAAGCATAGCTGATCAAATTCTAGGTTCAAATTCTAGGTGGCACAAGTGTTGTCACCTAAATAAGCCATATTCTCACTAGACATATTTAAAGCCTTTTGTCTTACATAATCAAGACAATAAAAATTGAATCAGCAGTTTTGAGATCAGACAACTAATGCAGAACAACTACTGTAAGAAAAAAACTTGAAATAATACTATTCTCAAGAAAGTCAACAAAAAAATAGAATATGGGGAGAGGGAAAAAAGAGAGAAGAGGAGGAGACCCCCAAAAAAAAAAAAAAAAACACCAACAACACAAAACCAGAATCCTGTTATTTTGTTTGCTACCCAATAGTTCTAAACACAAATATTCTACATGTTGGGCATGAATGTTTTTTATCAGAATAATCTATGCCATTTCATGATCACAAAGAACAGGAGCAGTGATACTTAATATATACCTCCAGTTATAGCTGGCTGAAGTCCCAGAAATTACTACCAGAAAAAAAAAACAACCAACCAACCAACCAACCAAACCCCACACTTGTAGCTGTACTTTTCCTTTCTCGTGCATTAGAATTGCATAAATACAAGTTTAATTATACAAATAGCTACATGAAGATTCAGACATGAAGTTTAAAGAAAAAAAACAAAAATAAACCTTTTACTAATTTAACCATGACTGCTTTAAGTAGAACTACCTAAAATAAACTCTTATGGAATAACCAGATCAAAATATATTTCTGACAACAAGCTTATCATATCATTACTTTGGTTTTAAAGTAGGTTCTAACAGACAATCAGAGTATAATGCTACAGATACATTTGTTCATTACTAGTTTACCAACTTCCTTCCCAAATCATATTTTCCAGTAACATAAAATGTCTGCTGCTGAAACAGAGGGAATTAAGGCAAAATGTTTTGAAAGTTTACCTAGTACTCTACTACTGAAGAACATCTACACTAAATTCATGATCCACCAATCACCATGTTAAATAAGCACTCTGGGTACTTAATATTTTAATGGAAATGTACCTAATAAAATTAGTTATATCTCAACTTGTTCTACAGTATTCAAAATAAAGCTCTTTTGTAATTTGGTCCATATCACATATAAAATAATTATAAAAACAGTGGTGTCATACATATTTGGTTATTAACATTTTAATAACGAGGATGTTCTAATCATTAAGATTTTTACGGAATTGTCCTTTGTCTTAGAGCATGGCACAATGCCAAGTGTCTGAAGCTATGGTAGTATGATAACTTATCTATTTATTAGATTTCAATACATTACTCTCTACCAAGACATAGGAAATTTTCACATACATGCGCTTGGATACATCACTGAGATTGACAATGGTTTAGCTCTGAAAATATTCAGTTTATTGTGCAAGCTTCTTCTTTTTTCCCACTTAACCCTGTTAGAACAGATAACAAAATCACTAGCTGAAGATTTCTGTAAAACTGTCTTTACATTCCCTGCAACTAATGATTTTTTTAAATTAATCTTTTTAGTATAAAGTAAAAGTCTAAGATGCTTTAGAACAGTGATTTTTAAACTATTTACCTAACTGACATGTTGCCAGTTACACTGCCTAGATATCATGTTCTTTTCAACCATCTAACAATGCTTTACTTAATTAACCATTCATGTATGTTGCAAGATATAACCATATAATCAGCACTGTATTTATGCATGAAAATCCTGCAGGTTTTTTCTAAATAAAAGTTCTAAAGCCATAATAATTATTACTTGCATTTATGCATCCCAGCTTAAGACTTCAGTACCTGCTGAAGTTGTTTTGAATTTATTCCCATTTTGCATCAGAGCAATAGTATAAAAGACCGAATGATTTAATCAAACCCTATAATTAGAGGCAGATCTGGAACTAGAAAACAAGCACAAATACCTGTGCAAAAAAATCGAATGCAAAAGCTACATTATACCAAAAATATATATTCTTTATGATCTGTTTTGCTATTTTTATCTGCATGCAGTTCCTAAAGGAGTTCTATTGTTATTTGCAATTTAAATATTACAGCTTAAAGAAAGGCAAATTAATCTAGAAAACAATTTTGGTAATAGAGGAAGGCCAGCATTATCTAATGCATTTCCAACAAAGTAAAGAGAGGGATGCTACTGCCTAAGGGCAGAGCAGGAGCTTGAACTCAAAATATTTTAATCCTAGCCTTGTGTTTTAACACTGGTAAATGCTGCCTGTCCCAGGCTGTTAGCAGGAATTGTATTTATGCTCTGACAGTAAAGTAGACTCTTTGAATGTTTGATGCCCAAAGGAGAAGATGAAAAACAAGAAACCATATGTCTGAAGTCTTTCTGAATATGCCTCAAGAGCATTAGAAATAGGAAAGCAGATTTTCAGAAAAAAAATAAAAAATAAAAAATTGCCACACATGAACATCCATTTTAGGATTCCTGACACGTCCTGAAAGAAGAACTAAATGGAAATTTAAACAGCAGCATAAAAATCAAAGGACTATCATAACATATCAGTATTAACATGATGTACACTTGAAGGTTATAGTGCACATGCTTCCTTAGGAGTGTAAAGGCTCATTTTACCACCCCAGCCATAAAACAAAACTCTTCTGCCAACATGCAGAATGAATGAGTTGAAATGAAGGCCTGAGTCCAGTTTTTCTTAATTATCACAGCACAGCTTCTCACTACACTTAACTTACAATACATGAGAACCTATCAAATACTACAAGTTCTTCATAAGGGATTTAATCCTACAATAAAACTGAAACAGATGTAAAAAGTATCCCAAGCTTTGCATGAGACTGTCCCAAGGGAAAAAACACATATATCCCAGAACAAACAAACAAAAATTCCTTAAACAAAAACAAAACAAACAAATAACAAACCACTGAAAGGGTGCATGAGCTAATTGCTGAGGGTGTATCAGCTAACCCAGTGGAAAAGTAAAAATACATTTTTCTATCTCCATAAAGTCTGGACATTTTCTGCCTGCTTATGAACTCAGGGAACACATCCCACAGAGTACAACTACCAGGAAGTTTATATAGGCTTCTGAAAGTGCATAAGGAATACTAATACTACAGCTCATTGCTTTTTCATCATGAGTTCACATATTTTCTCAGTATTTACAAGTAGGTGCTCCTTTAGTTAAAACCAGAAATAAAAAGATCAACAAATTAAATCCTTTCAAGGAAACGTATGAAGTTATATTGCCCTCTGCTGATGAACAGCTAAAACTGGATATAAAATCAGAGCTTGAGCTCCAATACGAATTTGAGTAACATCTGCTACTGAAACTCAAATATTTGTTTTGTTAAGATATAATTCCAAGAGATCCCAAATTTTTGTTTTACAAAGGATTGCCAGGAAAAAAAAATATAAAAGAGATCTGAAGACAAGCAAAGATATAAATGTTAGTAGTTTCTTCCAAGAGTTGAAAAATAAACATTGCTAATTTCATGTTACTGTAAGATAGATTTACCTGCATGATCTCACTTAAAATCACTTACTATATGAAAATGTTTGTCCATTCAAGTTTTGTATTATTAATATCATTTTTCCTTGAAATGAATAAGAAACTATATTTAATTTATCAGTAAGAACAATCTTCTCCACACCGACTTTAAAAGGCTGATTTTAAAAAGGAACAATATAGAAGAGGTTAGGTTTATTTTCAGTCTATACAGACTGTTTGATGATAAAATACAGTTACTTAAATTACAGATCAACCAGTGTGCTCTTATATAGCCTCCAGATACTATCTTGTTTAAACAGATTTATATTTATAAAAATTTTAATCATTAGTTACAACAAAATCTTGCTGCCTTTTAAAATTGCTTTTTTTTACAAACAGTACAGCTTACTGCTGGTAATGCTAATGTGTCATTAACACCTGCTGGAGCCAGAGAGAGAACTGTGAGCCACCTAATTCAGCACCTCATATGGGAGGAGTTTACAAGAAGTGTTGCTTACTTTAGCTCTGCCCTTGTCTGGACTAACGTCTTCAGAACCAATAGTCCAAATAAACAACAGCAGTGCAGATGCAGTTAGACATACTTTGAAAGGCTCAGGTAGATCAAATGATAGCCTAAATTCCATTCCAGTGTTAAACTTCCTGGTTCTGCTAAAACACAAATTCTTTACCTTACCTGCAGTTTTATGCTGTGTCAATTAGATCACACTAAGTAATTTCATCTCATTTCACGTATTTTAGCGCAAATCTACACAGGCCTATGATTCCTTTCTATGCTTCTTGAGGTACGATTAGCAGCACACACAGTATAATATCACCTTGGAAACACAGCAGTATGTTCTCTCAGCATATAAACAACAATATTGCATT
This sequence comes from Falcunculus frontatus, assembly GCA_013398115.1. NCBI lineage: Eukaryota > Metazoa > Chordata > Aves > Passeriformes > Falcunculus > Falcunculus frontatus. The sequence continues at coordinate 304,769 of VZRV01008184.1, read as the reverse complement.
TCTTCAATAAGATGTTTTAATAATACTCTTTCAGTTTTGTTTAAACCATGAAAGGGCTCAGGACTAAGGTAAAATGGACAAACAAAAGGAAATAGTACATACAACGTATTCGAAATAAAAGGGAATTGTGTTCATCTTAACATCAAGTTTTCTTCATTATTCTTGTTTTAAAAGCCTCTTTCACCAACATCCAGCAAGTTTAAGACAGGATAAAACAGAACACTTTAAGTTGTGATTTTCTGTAATTTTTGTCTTGCCCACATGTGTTTTATTTACAATGCCCAAACATACCACAGGACTACAAGAACTAGTTCAAAAGGAAAAAAAGAATAGGTACCATGACAATACTAGCATTTCTTTGATTTTCTTAAGTAGCAGATAATTAATCTAATAAAATACATAAGTGATGTGACTAAACAAAAATATTCAGCTGTCAAAAAATAGACACATCAAAGCTGTAAACAGAATTAGCAAATTAAACTGCCAGACAAAGTGAACACCTTGTTGTTTTGTTACTATACTGCTGACCACTATTGTTTTGTTCAAAAGAAAGAAAACCTTAAATATCTATCCTAGAAAGTAAATGTACTATAAATGTACTGTACATACACTTATCTCCATATTATTAAGTATCATATTATTCAAAAGATACTATATATTTGTACAAGGTAATTAATTATTACATAATTTTATAATTTAGTTAATTATTATTACATTTATATTACATGTTATTTCTATAAATGTGCTATAAGATAGAATTTCAAGTCTGGTCCTACAGAGAAGGGACCTAAGAAGATCATCTGGTTCAACCTTTCACAGGAAAGGCAGCAGAGATTTATGTTCCAGCTGAAGACATCCCAAATTTCAAACACTAGTTAATCTGAGTAACTTTCCCTTGCACTGAGACCTTGTAGATTAACTCACCATGGCACAGTATGGTGAAGAATAAAAGTTCTTCAATACATTCTAAATACAAAAAAAAGGCAAATTAGGTCTCTTTAGCATATAATTTCAATTTCTACACAATGTATGATTGCTTGTAAACACAACCTAGCCTTCCTTCACATCTACGGAGAACTTTTGTCCATTATGACCAACACACCTGAGAAAGATAACCATGTACATACCTATGTCATGCTTCTTCACTGACCATTCCGAATAAAAACGAAGCCTGTAAAATTTCAATTCCTGCAACATCCACTGGTCTTCACCAAACCACATGCAGTCCATGAAAAATTATGAAGAATATTTCTTACTCCAGGAAGCTCTGAACTGCTGAAATATCCTTTTATAAAGGTATGTTCCTTCTAAGAGTAAATGCATTAATACCACTAAAAAAATTCTTATACTCACTTGCTGTAAGTTTAAGTAATGCATTCATGTCCAGCAAACAACTTGTATTCAGTTTCTGCCTCTAGTAAACCATCACAACATACCAGTAAAAACATATTTCTTAAAGCAACAAAATCCTGAGAACTACTGTAAGCAAACAGAAGATTTACTTTAAAAAAGGGAAAGAGGGAAAAACATAGGAGAAAAACAGAAAAAAAAAAAAAAAGGAAAAAAGTCCCTAAAAAAAAATATTTTCCTCATTTCACTACATTTAAATTTTTTTTAAAATATGTATATTTTACACACTAGGGAAGCTCTCAAAAAACAAAACTTCTGTATGTCACCTGACTTTACACTCTTTCTTCTGCAAATTTTCAGACTTTGCAGAGAACAGTTAATTCACCATTGTCATTAATGACCAGTTTTGAGAAAACTCTATCAATTCTAACTCGCTTTCAAAAGTTCTACATTACCAGTAAACTTCTTGTATCTTGTTTCTTAAGAGTCACAACACCAAAAGAGTTAAATCTAATCATTGGAATAATCCTCTGTGATTTTTCAGCACATATTCATGTATTTTCAACTGTTTACCACTGGTAACAAAACAGAGACAGAAATGCTAAATAGTTTAAATATTGTTTTAAGTAACCAACTAATTCATTTGTAAGTTACATAAAGGCAAAAGATAAAGCAAAGCAAGTAATTTTCATTATGAATTGTATTTTTAACATAAACATACACTGATTGTTTACACAAAAGATCCAAATGCATTATTGTTTAATAAAAATAGACTCATTAATACTTGCAAATTGCATATAGTGCATCTATATAATACTTTAAACACAGACTTTTGTACTTCACTTCTTGCTGTATCATCTTGGCTAGTAGGACACTCAAGAAAAACAAGTAAGTACAATTAGCAGTTTACACTAACGACAGGGACACCCACTGTGCATTATCTTAGAGAAGTAAGAGATGAATAAACATGGTAAATAAGCAACTATGCTGCTTCGCAACGCTGTTACACAACATCATTTTTAATTACCTCGAAAATGCTTAATCACACAGAAACTTGAAAGGCAAGCATAACCACAGCCTAGGCGAACACACAAATCTGTGCCCACATACAAAGGCACTGAAGAAACAATTTGGAAAGCAAGATTATTTCACTGTCAACTATCTTTCCAACCCATGAATACAGGCAGGAATAGTCATAACTGCAGAAAGAACTCGTAGAAAAATTCCCAGACTTGCTTACTGCTATGATTTTATCATGAAGAACAATTAAATGTACCAATAAGACAATCACAAATTAACTCTGAGGAGATACAATGACCAAAAATGAGACCCCAGAAAGTACCTCAGGATACAAACTGCTGGAGATTTCTGCCTAGTTTGTCAAAATCCCATATAATTTTGATTCGCTGAACTGTGATTACCTCACTGTTTTTCAGCTGTTGCTCTGATATAGAATCACTTACTTTTGAAAAAACCTTTAGGATAATCAAGTCCAACCATTAACTCAGCATTGCCACGGCCACCACTAAAGCATTCCCAAAGGGTCACATCCACAGGTCTTTTAAATACCTTCAGGATGGTGACACAGCCACATTCCTGGGAAGCCTGGCCAATGCCTGACAGCCCTTTCCATGAAGAAATATTTCCTAGTATCTTATCTAAGCTCCCTCTGGTGCAGCTTGAGACCATTTGCTCTTGTCCTATCACTTGGGACTTAGAGAAAAGCCCAACCCCCACCTCGCTACAAGGTCCTTGCGGGCAGTTGTGGAGAGGGAGAAAGTCTCTCCTCACGGCAAATTATCTGACAGTATTTAATTGGTACCACTGCATTACCAGTAGCTGAAATACTTAATTTCCAACAACAAAGACTTAGTGAGTCAACATCAGATCAGTCTTTCTGAATGAATTCAGATGAATGAAATGTTAAAGTTCAAAACCTGGTATTTAAGGCTATCACTTAGAATTGTCTGCACAAGTATTTGTGAAGACTTACATGCACACTCATAAGAAAATGCATGTATATCACCCACCATGGCTCAAACTTAAGCTCTTTCCAACCTGCTAATAGTCCTAACAAAGAGAGGGGGAAAAACCGAAGTGATAGCAATAAATCTTAGCACAGCATTTATGGCCTCAGTTAATACAGCCAGCCTTTCATTGTGGATTGCTCTCAACATGGGCAGTTCTATCAGCGGGCAACTCCCTTGCCAGAAAATTATTATGCGAGCATTCAAGTTTGAGACTATGTTTCAGTGCTGCACAGACACCAGCTAGTAGGGAGAAACCCCACAGCAAATTACAGGATGCCCAAGGAAGTTACAGGCTCATGCTGCACCTTAGTAATCATCTCATCAGCTTCAGAAGGTAGCGTTGGCAGCTTCTGAGGCAAGTGGAGCAAAAAAGTACCCACTTTGTTTTAGGACTATATGAGGACTACTGAGGTTGGATTTGCTAAGGGGAAAAAAAGAAAAATTCAAGTAAAATTTGCACTGTTGTCCTTCTAATAAATATGACTGTGTATGCAATACCTTTATGGGGAAAAAAATTATTACATGCTTTTGGTTTAATAAATGTATATAAGTGTTAACTTAATTAACATGCTTTTTATTCACAGTCATTTTATTAATAGCTCTGGAAGGTAAAACAAGATTACTGAATCTTAATTAAAAACAAAAATCCAAATTAACTGCAGCAGCATAATCAATACAAATTACATTATTTAAATTAAGCAAAATTTAATTAAAGGCATTCGCATTAAATTTATTCTCTTTGGATTCAAAGCTTTTCCAAGTCAAACTGTTTTGTAACAATTTCCTGAGCAGCACAGCAGTCAGTAAAATTCTACTTTATTCTAAATTAGCCATTATGTGCTAGACACATCATTTTTATGAAACAAAGTACTGATTAGGTTACATATTGGAGTTGAGCAACAAAGTCAGGGTAAGAAAAAACCACTTTACTTTCCAGACTTACTCTGTACAAAGGTAATGCACTATCACTGTCCATTTGATTGTGGAGACCCATGTTACACAAGCAACTGAGTAGTTCTATTCAAGTTACCAACTCTCTCCACTCACAAGACAAGTACTTGATGAGCACATGGCAGAATACCTGTCTCACACAAAATACGAATCTGTCTACAATATCTTTTATTGTTCATTCAGGTGTTTACCGGATATTTTAAACTGGACTGTCTTTTAGAAGCAGGCACTGTTCTAGCTTCCTAGGGCAAACAATGGTTTTTTTACATATAGATACATAGAAATATATGAAACTTCGGGTCATAATTCTCCCTCAGAATATCAAGAACATGGGATGTTACATGGCAAAGGTAAGATCAGGTGACTTTGTTGTTAAGATCTAAAAGACAGTAATTTATCTGATAAGGCTGTTGAACACATAAGAACATATTACACACAGAGAGGAAACAGAAAGTCAGTCTTAAATGAACTTATTTGGTTACATTAGTTATAAATGAATGAAGTAACTTATTTCACTCTAAGAATGTATGCAAGGTCTTGTAATGAACCGTATGGAAGTGCGGCTCTAAAACTTTAACGTGGTTTTTTTTGTGTTAATTATTTTATCTGAATTAAGAGGTAACTCTATATATCGTGAGAACAAGATGACAACTTCAAGGTGATTGATGCTACCTTTTTTCCCAGCAACATAAAGGTTGTTCACACTTCAGGCAGAGAGACAAACCTTAAAAACTTAACACAACCACACTAGCACTGAGGTCTTAATTCAACTTTTTTTGCTATAAAACATTTCAAAAAATTATTTCTCCTCCTTTTTGTAAAGCATAGCAATATGTTTTGTTGTGGGTTTTATCCAAAATCAAACCAGTGCAATTTACACATTTCATTCAAGACCCTTTTCACGACTTTCAAAGCTTAATAGTTTCTGAGTAGTAGCATACGAACAAGTTCTACTCATTCAAGTAGCAAGCACAGTGGGGAGACTAAACACGCACAGCTGAGGCATCTGCGTGTGTTCAGCTCCTGTTTCACATTTCTGCTAGGCTACCTAAACTCACTGGTACTAGAAGTAATGCCTACACTTTATTTACTCAGGTGTAGTTATCTCAGTATGCGAGTATATAATTTATTTCTCTTCATTCATAGAAGCCTTCTCTACTGCTCTAAGTCAAGGATTTTGAACCGTGCATTTATATTTACAGTGTTTTCTTTCAGAAGCAGGAAGTAAATAAATCATGTGTTTCAAGTATATGATACTGTTACTCTCTTCTTCATTCTTCGATAATATTCCCTAGACTCTCAGAAAAAGAAAATTTCAAGTACATGCTTATGTCTACCATGTTTGGCCTGAACCAAGCTAGCACCTACAGTACCTACTGCAGGACCAGCAGAGGTGTAGATGGTCCCAGTAAACACATTAGTTAACTGACTGAAAATCATCCTTATACAAAGTTTTATCTCTATATACAGAAGAGATGAAAAAGGAAAAAAGAAATGCGAAAGAAAAAACAACCAAACAAAACCCAGTAACAAACAAAACAATAAAAGAAACATTGAGTTCCAAACCATGTCAAAGACAACATGAAACTGCATGGAGGAACACAGCAGAATGGTTTCTAGTATCTTGAACTCTCTGACGGTTCAAATGCAGAGTTAAAATGGTTCCAAATTAAATAAATGAATAAAGACATGTAACTAGTACTAATCGTAGTATTTGGAGGTTTTGCTTTGTGAGAAGAAAAGTTGGGTGGTGGCGGTTTTAAGAGAACTTAACCCTAACATTTAAGTCACCTTTCAGCCTATCACTTCCAGTGCCAAAACACAAAATTAATCTAGCAAGGCTAGAGAACTGACTTCCTCTCAGAGTATGAGAATGCAGTTAATTTTAAGACTGCGTCTTACATTTGCAAAGGGTATAAATAAAAGAATACAATGACAGGTGATTCAGTTCAATTGCCCAGGCATGCACTGACACCTGAACCACATTCTGGTATATATGATGTCTGACTGAGCTCTAAATACTACGCAGGATTAATGGAGATTGGTAGTCTTCAGCCTAGACAGAGGAAGGTAAAATATCTCAGATGGTGTCAGAATCCTGTGTTTCAGCAGCTGATTCAAGCCCAAAGAGTCTACGTCATGAACCTCATATTTACGAAAATAATTTCTGAGTTAAATTCTACTCTGTTTAAAAACCTGGAATGAAAATAATATCTCTCTACAGGCATTAATATATAGACAGAAATGTACATAGTGGCAAAACCTTTTCCTCAGCAAATTCAGGATAAATATAATCTGCATTCTCACAAAAAGTAAGGAAAGGCGAACTGTATTGATTTATTCAAAATTTTATATAAACTATATTCTGAAAAGGCAAGTTTATTGTAAATTACTGACTTTTTCTTAAAAAAAAAATCACCTTGTTCAGTGAAAGCTGCCATAAAACAAAAACTTCTAAACATCCACCAAGTATGGCAACTTGGTACATTTTTAACTCTGATAAATGGAACCTCTTAAATATCACTTTGAGAAAAAAAGAGGAGAATTAGATTCCATCATTTCCACTCACTCACAGTTGCCAGAATGTACTCCAACATTTAAAATGTTACTTTACGGAATTCTCCTCTCCTTACTTAATCAAAACTCCATGTAAGAAAGAAGAAGTGGTAGTATTGTTGGTTTGACTTTTATTTAAAAACAATTCAGCAGCTCGCATGAGAGCCCTATGCCAGAAACATATATGCATAATGCTATTTACACGTACTCTACATCACACAGAAAAAAGTTGTGCTAGTGTTGGAAAAGATTCATGAGAATACACTTGAACTTCAGAACCACAGAACACACTACTCACAGACAACATCAGTACTTGCACATAACATAGCTCAGACTGTGAGAAGACAGGAACAGCCCCATGTGATACTTCTTATGACTTTATAACCAGATGCTCTACCAAAATGAGAAGGAGCAAAAAAAAAATCAGAATATTATTCTACTAGAACAGGTAAAAATATTGTGATCATTACTATTCCTTTCTACTCCTATAACCTATTACTTAATTCAAGATGTCACAGTACTAGAAATCTAGAACTGTGCAAGTTACTGTCCAGTGGGAGACAGACAATCTCCCCAACAACAATCTCTCCAGCAACAAACTTCAGAGTAGGAAATTTTAAGAGCTGCTGTTCTCAGGAAATTATGAGTTTGTGATGTAAGAACTAAACAGAGGCAGTAAATGATGGCAGTAAGATGCAAAAAAAATACATATAAGTAACAGATCAATATAAAAGAAATAAAGTAAAATAAAAGAGAAAATTCCATGAAAACTGCAAAGCTGAGAGTGGCACTGTGATTATGAAGTGAAATGTCAAAATGCGGAATGCACAACATTTGCTCTGAAGTAGTGTACTAACAATACAGACCAGAAATGGAAAGCATGTCTGGTTCCAGAAACCTTGTAAAATTCCATTAGCAGACAAGTCAGTGATACAAGACGGCTGATTATGACTTAGCAACTAAAAACATTGATTTGTACAGCATGAATGATGCTGGTATTGTTGCAGACTGGTATCAAATATATCAACATGTAGTGTTTAAAAAAAGTTTTAAAAATCAAACTAATAAAGTACGTTGATAGATTAATAACTCACAAGCATATGCACATAGCTATTTCTGACATTCCATACTAAAACACTACAGTTGGGCTGGGAGACACTTTTTAAACCTAGACCTTAAAATATAACTCATCCACATTAAAAAAAAAAAAGGTACAACTGAGTTGTATTTTTTTCTTTTTGAGAAGACACTTTATTGTACAAAAGCAACCTAAACATAATACTCATTGAAAAACAAATATCACCTCAATAAATTACAAGAGGTGGAAGTGGTTTTGTGCAGTATCATTCTTCTTCTGATAAAATTAGTTAAATCATACATATTATGTCTCAATATATATTTCAAAATAAATATACTGTTTCGATAACATAAGCTGGACATGGTTATCTTCAAGACAATAACTCTCTTGTACCCAAATAAATCAAGATATTTAATAACTTTTCTTCCCTTTGAAACAGTCATAACTGCTTGAGGCTGCTGCAGCACAAAAACAAAATATCTTCACATAGGTCTTGAAACAGTCAAGCTGAAAATCTGAGCCAAAGTTTCATTTAACAGCCTGTCAGTTTTTTGATGTGAAGCTAATGAATGCAGTGGCAAACAAATCCATCAAACCTAACATCAAAACAACTGCACTTCATCCCACCAAAGGGAAAAATACAACCTGCAGGCCAGCACTTTGATCTAACCTATCCACAGAAAACACGTTGCTAAGCAGCTACTACCGAAGAATACATGAGTAATTACTGACTTAATTTTATGAAAGAGAGCAATAATACTTAGGTACTCCTAGTTTCAAGTAGAAAAGGTTGGTAGACTTCTCAGGTTCAGCTAAACGACAAAAAGCTTTCCAGCACCAGCATTTGAAAACAAATCACGTCTTAAAAGGAGCTGCAGTACAAAAGAATCATTACAATGACTAGTAAAATCACCTAGTGTGACACTACCCCTGAGAGCAAGCAGTAAAATTTACATACATTTATACTGAGTGAAAGTCACCAAGTGGTCCCACAAAACAGACACAGTAAGCAACAACAGCAGTATTCAGAAATGCCAGTACTTTCTCTGGAAGCTTGTGAAAGCATGGACAAGGGGTCTCCGAGAGTTCTGAGAGACCCTGACAGGAATTTGGAAAAGCAACAGACAGGAGTCCTTTTTTTAGCTGGGACAGAACTAAGTTTCTTCCTAGTAGCCAGTACAGTGCTGTGTTCTGGATTCAGTATGAGAATAATGTTGGTAACACACTGATGTGTTTTGGTTTTTGCTCAGTAGTGCTTACTCGAAACATCGAGGACTTTTCAGATTCCCATGCTCCAACAGCAAGGGGATTCACAAGAAGCTGGTAGAGAGCATGGCTGGGACACCTGAAGTGAACTGGACAAAGGGATGTTCCACACCACAGAATGTCATGCCCAGTGTATAAACTGAGGGGAATTGTACAGGAGGGGCTGATCACGGCTGCGGGATGAGCCAACATCATCAGTCAACCTCTGGCTGACTGGCATCAGTCAACAACTTTCTCTTGGGTTTTACTCCTTTCTCTCTTTGTATCTCACATTTAATTCTTACTATATTATCCTAATAGTTTATTTCAATTATTAAACTGTTCTTATCTCAGTCCATGGGGTTTACCTTTTTTTTTTCCCAATTCTCCTCTGCATCCTACCAGGGGATGAGGGGAGCAAGCACTTTGTTTCAGGCTGGGGTTAAATCAAGACAGAGGGGACTGAGGGGATTAAAACAGTAACCAGAGGAAAATGAAAGGAAATAAAATAATCCTAACTGTATAAAGAAGAATTAGAGATCCCTAACCAAAACTGCTAGCATCACCGGTCTCCTGGGCACACAGAAGAATTATGTGTAAATATTTCTATTCACCAGTACTGATAACTGAACACCAACCTTTTTTTCCCCATAGAAGTTACCTACTCAGCACAAATCAAAGTAGATAGCTAGAAAACATACAAGCTAATAGCCACAGACTCATCTGCTTTATCAACAGTAGCAAAATCCACTGGAGTAAGGAAAATCAAAAATGCACTTCATTAAGCCACACATTTCCAGCCTACTCAAATTAATGTAGCACCATTAGGAAAACAAGAAAATTCACAGAAGCCTGAAGAAACCTGCTAGCTGCCCCTATTTCATACCATTCAATTATTTTTTTCAGCAGGAAATAGCATTCCACAAATGAAAGTTATAGGATGATGAAAATGATTAAGAGTATCTAAAGCTTAGAGCACCTCTCATCCTCACAGAACAACACAACTATACTTGTACCACACTTGTGCACTGAGCACTATCTCCCTTTGTTTCACTAAGCTCTGACATATCCATACACCAGCACCTAACCACCATCCCTCTACTCCACATCCTTTTGCGAGGCATCTTAAGGAGAGGGTGACGGACTTGTTCCTTCCACCAGTATCTCCTATTTTTCTTCCCATGTGTTCTTCACAATAGAAAAAGACAGCAAGAACTACACTTCTCTACTCTTCTCTGGAGCTGGGAGGCTTTTAGTATGCCAGTTACTTATCCAGTTGTATTGTTTGAGAGGGGGAAGGTTGTTTGGATTTTTTATCTATTTTTTACTTTTACTTAATTCTGTACAACTGAATTTTGTCCAAAAGCAAGCTAAAAATAGAAGCTGAGCTGTAGCAAACAGCACACTGAAGGTGCCACCTAGTATTTCTTTTGGTATGTTGTCCCAAGTCTTTGTCCTGGTTTCAGCTAGGTTAGAGTTAATTTCTTCTCAGTAGCTGTTACAGTGCTGTGTTTTGGGTACAGAAGGTGAATGGTGTTGGTAACACACTGATGTTTGGGGTTTTGCTAAGTTGTGTTTATCCCAAGTCAAGGAATTTTTTCCTTGTCTCCTGCTCCACCAGTGAGGAGGTGAGCAAAAGAAACTGTGAGGGAGCACAGCTGGGACAGGTGACTGGCACTGAACAAAGGGATATTCCACACCATGGAACATCATGCCCAGTATGTAAACTGAGGGCAGTTACCTGGAAGGGGCTGATCTGGGTTCGGGAAGAGAGGTCTGGCAGCGGCCAGTGAATGGTGAGCAACTGCATTGTGTATCATTTAGTTTTTCCCTTTTTATATCATTATGATCATTTACCATTATTACTGAATTTTACTTTATTTTCAATTATTAAACTGTTCTTATCTCAACATGCAAGTTTCACTTTGATTCTCCTCCCCATTCCACTGGGTTGGGGAGGAAAAGAGGTGGAGTTGATGAGTGTCTGCATGCTGTTTCATCTCCAGCTGTGCTCAAAACCATAACAGTCTTGCACAAATTCTAGGAAACAAGCTGGAGGGTACATCCCTGCTCACACAGTTCAACCATTACAGGTAGTTAGGGGGCACACAGTGAAACCAAGACCACAAGTTTAGCATTTTTAAAGACAGAAAATCATTGTTGGAATTTGCACTCATAGTCTTTTAATCAAAGTGTCCAATACCAAGTGTCAAAAAGATCTCTTATTTAACATTTGCATGTGATTTCAGAGAATCCTTAGCACCATCTCGTTTCATGCTGGAAAGCAGTATCATCACATAGCCTAAATATTTACTACAACTTTAACAAAAATCTTTGTTGGATTTTTTCTCCCACAAAATCAATGAAGAATATTGATTGTATTTCAGGATTTTTTTCTTTTTCTAAGACAGAAATCCAGCTGTAAGCAATTAAAAACTATTCTATAAAAAGTAAGTGTGTTCCTGTAGGAAGACAAATAATCAGTCATCAGTACAGAATACTCTCTATGGAAAATACAGCAATAAACTGACCTAGATACTGCTGCATTTTGCTGACACAGACAATTCCTGCACTACAATACAGAGGAACTACAGGATCAAAAACATTCTTTTCAATTAAAATTCTTGCACATTACACATAAAGAAAGAAAAGATAAGTCAGATGCAGTATCAGTAGTCCGAAGAATGACAAATGGAACTGCAAGGTTGTGTGGGTTTTGCTTTGGGATTTTTTGCTTTTTATTTTAAATGAAATTACTGGACCTGAAAATAAAACTTACTAAAATACCAGTATTCTTTGGACACAGCAACTTCTTACCTTTTTAATTAACATCTCCAGGAAGTTTCCTAATGTTGTGATAAAAACTAATCATAGATATACTCATGGTTTTCTAGAGAAACACCATAACCAAGAAACAGATTATAGTTATACAAAATCAGATTACATTTTCTTTTTTTTATGATGGAATCTTAGACCTTATAATCTTGTATCTTAAGTACTTATAACTCAGACAACAGTGAAACTTTTCTTGAATTTTTCTTTTTTTCCCCTTAGCAAATCCAACCTCAGTAGTCCTCATATAGTCCTAAAACAAAGTGGGTACTTTTTTGCTCCACTTGCCTCAGAAGCTGCCAACGCTACCTTCTGAAGCTGATGAGATGATTACTAAGGTGCAGCATGAGCCTGTAACTTCCTTGGGCATCCTGTAATTTGCTGTGGGGTTTCTCCCTACTAGCTGGTGTCTGTGCAGCACTGAAACATAGTCTCAAACTTGAATGCTCGCATAATAATTTTCTGGCAAGGGAGTTGCCCGCTGATAGAACTGCCCATGTTGAGAGCAATCCACAATGAAAGGCTGGCTGTATTAACTGAGGCCATAAATGCTGTGCTAAGATTTATTGCTATCACTTCGGTTTTTCCCCCTCTCTTTGTTAGGACTATTAGCAGGTTGGAAAGAGCTTAAGTTTGAGCCATGGTGGGTGATATACATGCATTTTCTTATGAGTGTGCATGTAAGTCTTCACAAATACTTGTGCAGACAATTCTAAGTGATAGCCTTAAATACCAGGTTTTGAACTTTAACATTTCATTCATCTGAATTCATTCAGAAAGACTGATCTGATGTTGACTCACTAAGTCTTTGTTGTTGGAAATTAAGTATTTCAGCTACTGGTAATGCAGTGGTACCAATTAAATACTGTCAGATAATTTGCCGTGAGGAGAGACTTTCTCCCTCTCCACAACTGCCCGCAAGGACCTTGTAGCGAGGTGGGGGTTGGGCTTTTCTCTAAGTCCCAAGTGATAGGACAAGAGCAAATGGTCTCAAGCTGCACCAGAGGGAGCTTAGATAAGATACTAGGAAATATTTCTTCATGGAAAGGGCTGTCAGGCATTGGCCAGGCTTCCCAGGAATGTGGCTGTGTCACCATCCTGAAGGTATTTAAAAGACCTGTGGATGTGACCCTTTGGGAATGCTTTAGTGGTGGCCGTGGCAATGCTGAGTTAAACAGCTGGATTCAGTGATCTTAAAGGTCTTTTCCAATGTAAATACTTTTATGGGTTTTTTTAATATTTCCTCTGTTTGTCTTGTTTACCCTATTGGTATGGCATAAACAAATACCAGTATGCTTTATGGAGAATTAGTTCACCATATTTCCTTTAGTTCTTTTCTTCATATACATTTCCATATTAAAAAAAAATTATGCCATCAGTACTTTCTAGCATGTTCTTTTTTATTTAGAAAAGAGAAGAAAAGTAAACTTCGATTCTCATTATTGTGGTAATAAGTGATAAGAATTAAGCAAATAACATTAAGGTCTCTGACCATTTGGCAAAGGAACTGCAGTTCATATTTGACAATGGTATCTATGATTTCTCTATAGAGAGAGATTAGTCATTATTGCTCCAACACCACTTTGTAACTTGTAGGCATTTAAATTTAACTGCACACACCAGAGAAATACTTTAATTTCTTGTATTATATATGCACAATACTGCTCCTATGCACAACTGCCACCAAGCAGAATTCCACGTCCTAAGATGAAGGTTTCATCCATATGGTAGAGAATTTTGACAAAATAAAACTGTATTTAGAGTGTATACGCTAAGACTTCCTAGCTAAAATTTCGGAATGTCAGTAGCACTTCTGGAGTGGTGGAAAGAAACACAATCACACTAGCTTTAAAAAATTATCTAACTCCACCGAATTTAAAGATGACATTGAGTTTATTGTATAATACAATAATAGAGATGCCTATTGGAGGCATAAAACAGCTAACAGTTTGTACTGGAGAAGCTGTACACCAAGTAGTAAACTATTTTATAAAAATGTAAGAAATATGAAGCCAGTACACTGACAGGGAGGTACCTGCAGGGAGCACCATCTCAGATTTGCTACATCTGAAGATGCAGTTTGCCTTTCCTGAAGTTCAGCTGAATCAATTTTAGAGCTGCATGACATTCATATCTTTTAAAACCCAAGTCAGTTTTACCTGCCACAATTAATTCCTGTGTAGCCACGGTTCTCAACGTTGTTTCATTGTACTATTCATATAAATTTCAAATTATCAAACGCAGAGGTTATCAGATGCATTTTAGAGTTGCCACCTTATCTGGGGGCTATTAAAAACACAACTTTCCTATTAGAGGTAGAGACCAGTCTGAACGTTAGATGTGTGTAGAGATTCTCAATACTTTCATTACTGTTAGCATGTGCATACAAAGCACATGGGGAAAAAATATTCATTAACTTTTCCCTTTGAAGCATATTCCATCTCATTAACAATAATAATCATTAGTGCCTAAACTCTTAAGTTTCTGTTATTTGAGAACTTTCCCAAGAAGGCGTTTCTCAATCTCCAGTGTCTAATAAGAGTTCACTCTCTTTACTTGGCTGTTAAACCAGCACAGTTGATTTTACCCTTTACCCCATATCATTGAATTAACTAGTATATTAAGGAGGTTGCTGTTGGAAAGGTTTTTTCCAATTACAAGCAAGTCAATGCAGAAAATGCCTCTGACTGAAATTTTTTCTGAGTAATACAAACTAAGGCTTATATAAGCCTTAACACTGACTAAAATCAGAGAATATTGAAAAACAGTAAAAAACTTCTGCTGAAAAAATTGCCCACTTTTTTGGTTTTGTGCACTTACTTCATTACTTGTACATCCCTCAGTGGATGGCTACAAGCTTTCAGAAGGGACAGGGGAGGAAGTAGAGGCTCTCCACATCAGGGAGTGTTTTCACTGCACAGAGCTCAAGGTGATGATAGGGTTGTAAAACTATGGGTAAGAGTCAGGGGGGCTAGCAACACAAACACCCTGGTGGAAGTCTGTTATAGACCACCCAACCAGGATGAAGAGGTGGAAAAAAAATTCTGTGAGCAGCTGGGAAGAAGTAATCTCATGACCACTGGACCTTGTTCTTACGAGAAGCTTTAACTTGCCAGACGTCTGCTGGAAACTCAACAGAGCAAAGAGGAGGCAGTCTAGGAAGTTCCTGGAACATGTGAAAAATAACTTTGTAACACAGCTGGTAAGAGCCTATCAGGGGTGAGGCCCTGATAGACCTGCAGTTTACAAACAGAGAAGGGCTGGTAGGAGATGTGGTGGAAGGAGATTGTTTTGGACACAATGAGTATGAAATGATAAGAGTTTTCAATTCTTGGTAAAGTAAGGAAGAGGGTCAACAAAACCTCCCCCCTGGACATTCAGAGGGCCAACTTTGGCCTATTCAGGGCACTGGTTTGGAGAGTCCCCTGCACAGTCCTGAAGGCTCAGGAGCAGGCCATCCTTATGGGTTGAAAGACGAGATGGTGGGGAAGAAGTGTGGTCTGGCTGAAAGGGAACTTTCACAGGAACTCAGTGAAAAGGAAAGAGTTCATGACCTCTGGGAAAAGGGGCAGGCACCTCTTGAGGAATGCAAGGATGTGATGAGGTCATGTAGAGAGAACATTAGAAAGGTGAAAGTTCAATTTCAACTGGCCACTGCTGTCAAAGACAATAAAAAGTGTTTTTATAAATACATCAACAGCAAGAGGAGGGCCAAGGAAAATCTCCATGCTTTATTGGAGGCAGGGGGGACCATTGTCACCAAGGCTAAAGAAAAAGCCAAGGTACTTAATGCCTTCTTTGCCTCAGTCAGAAAGTTATCCCACAGCAACCTCTATCTCAGCAACCTGAGCTGGTAGACAGGGAGTAGAACAGATCCCCTGTAATTCAGGAGAAATTAGTTAGTGGCTTACCATGCCACTTAGATACTCAGTCTATGGAGCCGGATGGGATTCACCCAAGGGAGGGTGAGGGAGCTGGTGGAAGAGCTCACCAAGCTGCTCTCCATCATTTATCACCAGTCCTGGTTAATTGGGGAGGTCCCAGAGGACTGGAGGTTGGCCAGTGCAATGCCCATCAACAAGAAGTGTCAGGGAACTACAGGTCTGTCAGCCTGACCTCAGTACCAGGAAAGGTTATTGGACAGATTATCTTGATTACGATCACACAGCAAGTACAGGACAACCAGGAGATCGGGCCCAGCCAGCAGAGGTTTGTGAAAGGCAGGTCCTGCTTGACCAGTGTGCTCTCCTCTTATGAGCATTCATGGACTGGACATGGGAAAAACTGTTGATGCTGTCTGCCTGGACTTCAACAAAGCCTTTGACACAGCCTCTCACAACATTCTCCTGGAGAAACTAGTAGTTCATGGCTTAGACAGACACACTGTTCACTGTGTAAAAAATCATCCATATGTCTGGGCCCAGAGAGTGGTGGTGGATGGAGTTACATCCAGCTGGTGGCCGGGGAACACCACTGGTGAGTGGTGTTCCCCAGGGCTCAGTACTGGGGCCAGCTCTGCTTAATAGCTTTATCAACCATCTAGACAAGGGGATTGAGTGCCCCCTCAGTCAGTTTGCAGATGACACCAAGATGGGTGGGAGTGTTGATCTCCTGGAGAGTAGGAAGTCTCTGCAGAGGGATCTGGACAGGCTGGATCGTGGGCTGAGGCCAGTGGTGGGAGGTTCAACAAGGCCCAGTGCTGGGTCCTGCCCTTGGGTCACAACAACCCCAGGCAGTGCCACAGGCTGGGGCAGAGTGGCTGGAAAGCTGCCCACAGGAAAAGGACCTGGGGGGGCTGGTGACAGCAGGTGAACATGAGCCAGGGGGTGCCCAGGGGGCCAAGAAGGCCAATGGCATCCTGGCCTGGATCAGCAACAGTGTGGCCAGCAGGACCAGGACAGGGATTGTTACTGTGAGGCCACACTTCAAATCCTGCGTTCAGTTCTGGGCCACTCACTGCAAGAAAGACACCGAGGTGCTGGATAGAGACCAGAGAAGAGCACTGAAGTTGGTGAAGGCTCTGGAGCACAATTCCTGTGAGGATTGGTTGAGGAAGCTGTGGTTGTTTAGCCTGGAAAAGGAGGCTCAGGGGGGACCTTATCACTCTCTACAACTGCCTGAAAGGAGGTTGTAGCAAGGTGAGGGATGGTGTCTTCTCCCAGGCAACAAATGACAGGATGAGAGAATACAGACTCAAGCTGTGCTAGGGGAGGTTCAGGTTGGACATCAGGAAGAATTTTTCACTGAAAGGGTGGTCAAGCATTGGAAGAACAGCCCAGAGAAGTGGTGGAGTCACCATCCCTTGATGCGTTCAAGAAAAAACTGGATGTGGCACTTAGTGCTTCGGTTTAGTTGATACAGTGGTCTTCAATCAAAGGTTGGACACAGTGATCAGTGATCTTGGAATTTTTTTCTAACATTGAGATTCCATGATTCTGTGCTGTACACAAAAGAAAGGAAGACATGCACACCACAGAACAACATTTCAGTCTAAAATATCTTCAGTTATACACACCTCAAACAGTTGCTTTACTATCTTGTACTACACATTTTCTGACTACATTAAAAATAAGAAAAATTGGACTTGTTTCTTTAAACTTTGAGGTATCACCATTTATGCTTCTTTCCAGGTATCAAAATTCCTAGTTAAACTAAAATGCTTTCACAAACAGTAGAGCTTAAAGGAGATTTAAGAGCAGAAGTCAGTTATCTTCACATATATTAACCTCCATGTATGTAGCTTCAACTTAAAAATATCCACAAACAGAGCTGGTTTTGAAGAACAACAAATACATTAAGCTGCAAACAAAACTCACTACCGAGAGGAATATATATTGCTGGAAGTATAATACCTACTATCAAAATAACAACAACAAATAATATTTGAATAGCAGCTTAAGGTATTACCTGATCAAATAGTTCTCTCTTCCTCATCACCTTCCTGAGATTCTCACAAAGAAATAATCACAGGAACTATTTCCTTACACATCAATTTTCTGCACCATGACTTACCAATTTCGCAGCTTTTCCATAATCAATCCATCGAATGGTGGCAAAGTTTGTTGACTCTGCACAATTAAATCCATGGTTAAACCCTGCATGGTATCCATATGGGAAAGTGATCATAAATTCTCCTGCCTCTTGGGTAACCTGTAACAATAAAAAAAAAAATTAAAGGCCAAAACAAATAAACTTTTAAAAATCTCAAAGTGAAACACATTACAAAGCAGTTCTGGTCCTAAAGCAATGAAAACTATGTATGTCTTTACAACTAACTAAAACAAAGAATTTTTTTCACCTTGCACACAGATGAGATTTAATACAAACACAAAAAGTATACCAGAGACAATGTTTTTTACTCTAAAATACATAGCTAGGTGCAATACTTAAAAAATTCAGAAAGAATTCAAAAAAGTTAATCATGGAGCAGAGATTCACTGGTAATAAAATCTGGAAGTAAAAGGAACTAGAAGACAGTATGAAGAATATATCAATATATCATTCTTACTGGCTGAGAGCAAGCAAAGACAGGCTAGATCAAAATACCCACAATTATCATGCCTAAACGTTGTGCAGAATGTCTCAAGACAAAGCTATTAAAACACAAGTTTTAATCTGCCACTGGCCTTCTCCTCTTCAGGCAAAATTTTAGAGAGCAGAAGCACTCTTACACTACTGGTAACAAGAATTCCATATAACTAAAGGACAAGTAGGATAGAAGGAGATTCTGAAAGACAATAAGCTTGACTACAGTTAAACTCTGACATTGTTGTAGAGATTGAGCAAGGGTAGTTTCAAAGGACTACAACCAAAAGAAAAGTGTGCGAAGACCACTGGCTCAACAAGACATTATAGAAAGCAGAAAAAAAAAGAAAAGGAAAAGAAAAAGCCAACCTAAATTAATTTTTAATTATATTTTTGTATATATGTAATTATATTTTTGTATATACAAAAATAACCCCAATTCCTACTAGTTTTAAGAGAGGTATCAGACTTTAAAAACTTTTAGAGTAAACTACCAAAAAAAAGTGTGGTAACATAAACAAATCACTGGTCAAGTTATTCTTTTTCAAGAGAGAAATCTCATCATCCTATACTAGTGTTGTGGATTGAACCTGAGTTGATGGACAGAACGTTCAACCAGTAGCGCTTATCAAAATTTACATATTTAAGCCCTGTGGCAACACAGGAAGTGCCCTTTTTTGGTTTGAGCCTTCCTGCAGGGATGGGGGGGAATATGGGCACTGGGCTCCGTTCTTCAGAGTGGCCCCGGGCCTCCCCTCCCCGGCCCTGGGGCACGGGCCCCAGGTACCTGTGGGAGAGCCCCTCAGAGCCGCGGGCAGCTGAGGAACAGCCTTGAACTGCTGCAGAGCCGAGACCTCCCGGAGCGGCTGCTGAGGAAACCCCCGCAACCCCCACATGGCCCGCGCAGACCCAGCGGGAACTGATGGAACTTTCTGCAACCAACCCAGCCTATGCTGAACTGCAGGACAACATCAGGTAACCAGCAGCATAAAGGGAGCGAGGCTTTCTCCATCGTAAAGCCCGAACAACGAACATTATTCATCATCATGGCATCTTCAAAGTCAGAGAAAGAGAAAGTGAGTGAAGCTGAAGATGGCGGCGGGGAAAAGAGGGCGGAGTTGCGCCTTCCGCGGGCAGTTTAAAACTGCTTTCTGCAGACCGTGGTAAAAACTGTAATATCACAAACTGTTTTTCTCTTTAATCCATTTAAAGACATGGGGGGATGAGAATTCTGTGTGCAGCCTGTGCGAGAAACAAAGGTGACCACGCCAGGTTACCCAGGAGCTGTGAGAAGTTGTGAGAAACTTTTAAAATTTCTGTGAAGAAGAGAACTGTTGTTTTCAGGCCGGAATTTATCTATCCTTAAATGAGACCCCATGTGTGGCCAACGGTAACAGTGTGGAAGAGACCGTGATTTCTTTCCATGGGCGAGATATTTTTTATGGCAGCAGATTTCCGGGTGGGGCTGTGGCTGGTGCAGTTTGGGAAACCACAAGAAGCAAAAGAGACCTCTATTTCCTCAAATAATAGAGAGACTTTTAAGAACTGTAAATGCTGACCAAGAATCATCCTTTGTTATCCTTCGTGTGAGTTGGATGAGAGAGGGAGGTGCTGGAGAAAAGGGGGTTTTAATTTCTTATTATTTCTTTTTACTCTTAATTCCGTTAGTAATAAACTTTTTTTCATATTCTTTAAGTCTGAGCCTGCTTTGCATTCCTCCAAAATCTCCTATCTCACTGCAAGTAAGAAATGCGAACTAAACCACTACAATAATTAGTGCTTCTGCCCGGTTTACGAACCAAACCCGCTACAACTAGGATGGACTGCTGCTCTCCTACATGGAGAAAAGAGGAGACAGCACTTCTTGTCAACCACTGATATTCTCTCCACACAGTGACAGCTTTAATCTCTTAAAGTCAGACCACCAGAGACTTCATCAAGGATAGGTGAGTCAGAGACTTGAAACAGTACACTGTCTTCTGAATTATCTGATAAGAGTTAATTAATAAAGTAGATTATATAGAAGTAAATAGTTAAAAGAGATTCTCCATGCTCTGTTTCAGACACATTTTATGTGAAACACACATCAGATAGCAGGCCCAGTAAAAAACAAACAGATCCATTTAAATTAAGCAAATAATCTGAGCAGCGACTGATGACTATTCAACAAGATGCATTTGTTGATTACAGGAAAATAAGAAGACTTCTCAGAGTCTAAAATAGGTTGTTTTCAGTGTGTGGCAATGCTTTGCATAAGCAATACAGTAAGAAAATTTGAAGGACAAATATGACTCTTTTTAGGGGAATACCCTTATGACTTGAAATCAGAAAAAGGAAGGGTTAAATTTTAAACGATCACCAAAATTAAAACTCACAACTTCAAACATTTTTATTTTTAACGTCATGTCCTAAATCTCAGCTTTCTACTGGTATAGTAGTCTTACATTCAATGTCTGCTTTTACAATCTCCTTCAAAATTGTTATCTAAAAGTTTTATAAATTCTTTGTGTGCTTTTTTGCCCAATGCAAGAACACACAGGGTTAGCACTTCAAAGAGGTCTATTTCTGATTATATTAAGGGATGAAGGAAAGAGAGGAAAACAAGAAAAATAGCCAACAAGGCTAGAAAAACAAACCTGGATCTTACATTTTGCATGGTTAAATTTTTTGTGGATTCGTATTTAGTATATATATGCAAATGCATATATAGTTGCATATATTGTAACTGTTACTGTAGCACTTCAACAATCGCTGTGGGAATGTTTAAGAAAGATTATTCTCAATGGTAACGATTCCAAAATTTATCTCAATACACCCTCCCACTGCTGACAGTTTAGCAGGTGTTCTATTGCAACAAGCAGCAGTTCAGCTGCCACCTGGTAGGCGTAGGCTGACTTATCAGCATTCAGCACATTTCCACTTCTATCACTTTGAGCCATGAGAGATCACAGCCTGGTTCTCTCTATTCTCTTTCTCACTGAATCCCATTAATTACAATTACACTTGGGTACAGTCTGCTTCCTCCAAAGACCAGGTGATATAACCAAACTTAAATATTTAACTGTTTATAGCACTTTTTTTTTTTTTAACCCCCTCTTTTTAGAGGATTATTATCCTTTAAATTAGAATACAGGAATAATCAAGATACCAAAATACAAAAATCAACTCCCTTACCCTACCTCAAATGTGTCATATTGAAAATAAGTATGCTGGCATTCTGCAATATGCTACTTTAAACACCAGCTACTGAAAATTATACTGTTCGGAGTAATGTTCTGTAAATCCAAAACTATAAATCCGGTTATAAAACCTCCCAGCTCAGAAAGTTTCACCTGACACTTCATGATAAAGCACAAGGCTATGAAGGGAAACAGTATATTTACCTGTATATTACAAAAACTGAACTCGGCAACATTTCCATATGATAATAAATCATTCCGAAAACAAACTACTTATTTTATGAGTAATTTATTCCAAAAAGCTTGATTTCCAAGGCAGGCAGTATCATTCTAAATGCCTGCATTTTCTCAATTTTACACACAGGTTGACTTAAACATGAAAAGTGAAGTGATATTCCAAAAAGGCATAAAACACATCTGTGTCTTCATCCCACCTGTGTTGCCAACAGGATTGATAACACAGAGGTCTCCTGGTTCTTGCTGCCCATGTCTTATACAGCATCAAGGCCTTTTCTGCTCCCCACATCATGCCGCCAGTGAGAAGGATGGGGGTGCACAAGAAGCTGGGAGGGGACACAGCCAGGACAGCTGAGCCCATGGTATCCTGTTCAGTATATAAAGCTGTGAGAAAAAGAAGGCAGGGCAATTGTTTGGAGCGGTGACATTTGTCTTGCCAAGTCACCATTACACATGACAGGGCCCTCCTTTCCTGGGAATGGCTGAACACCAGCCTGTCCATGGGAAACAGTGAATGAACTCCTAGTTTTGCTTGGCTTGTGTGCACAGCTTTCCCTTTCCCTATTAAACTGTCTCTATCTCAAACTATGAGTTTTCTACCTTTTATCATTCCAATTCTCTCCCCATCCCACCAACGGGGAGTGAGCAAGTCCCTGTCTGGTGTTTAGCTTCCAGCTGGGCAAAAATATACATATAAATATTCACATTATTATTATTAATATTATTATTATTATTACTACTACTACTATTACTATTATTACCATCATTATCATGTTTCATACTGTTAGAAAAACACCAACTAAACCAGACAGCAAGCACTGCATTATCCTATATTTTAGGCCAGGGAACATGTTAAGCAAAGTTTGTATACACATGCCCACAATTTATCAGTAAATAAATAGCACATGCACAAAAACAGAACCACAGTAATAAGCAAGGTGTGTGGCAAGGATAGTTTATACGACTGTACTGCAGTGGGAATAAACTGAGAAAAAGTGTATATTGCCTGGTTCTTCTGAACAATTTAAAACCATCTGTGCAATTGGAAACCAGGAATCATAGCTCTTTAATGGTCAAAAGCCATTTGAAAACTCAGTATTAAGATAAACAGATATTCAGGCAGGGGACCTTCTGAATCAAGCTCTGGTCTTCAAAGTAGGTTTACAGAACTCCAAAATTTAGAATTTTAGTATTTATAAAGTGTATAGAATAAGTACACTTTAAAAAAAACCAATGCATTGAAAATATTTCATTAGCTGGCACCTACAGGAAGTTCAAAGTGGAAAACAATACAGAAAATCTTTCAGAAGGAAAAGAAACTGAATACTTCATATGTTTTTAAAAGCGGCTACGTATTAAATTCATCCAAAAAGAAAGACAATTATTCTTCTCAGTTTCTGTTTGTGTAATGCTCTTATCAAACATTTATTCTGCCACTACCTAACAGTCAAGAATAATAATTCATTCTTTTTCTATTACAATACAGGTTTTAAAATAGATTTTAAATTAAGTAAAAGTTCTTTTGAGTTTATTCCACCTTAAACCTTTCAGATCCTAATAATGATAAAATTATATTTAATTGCATTAGAAAATCAACATACAGACAAAGAAATTAAACACTTGTGTTAAAATATTAGGTATAGAACTTAAATTAACAAAGTGAGTTAAGAAGTGCTTAAATCAACAGAAAATCCCATCCAAGCTACCATGGAAATAAATTAAAAATAAGAAATTTTGGTAATGTCTTAGAAAAAATCACAGAAAGGCTTTAATGGCTACAACTGTTTAATGCTAGAAAATTCCTGTCTAAAACTATTAGAAGTTCTAATACATATTTTCATGCAGCCACTACCTAAATACAAAAAAAACCCTTTTGCCTCACCTTTACTATAACAATGTTTCACAATTTAATTCAATACACAAAAATGGAGTTTAAAAACAAACATTCATGTACCTTGTCAAAAGGAATTCCATACTTTTTCAATATTGAGGGAGAAATCAGAGTCATCTTGTGGCGAAGAAAAGCATCACATCCTTGAGAGCTGCTCGGAAAGAACCCTAATAAGGCAAGAAAAGCAAAACTGTACATCTTTTCATTAAATCAAATATGAAATCTTTGCAATACTTTTCAATACTTAATAGTGTTTAAACCTGGTTTAGAATTTTTTATCATGTCATTCCTAGGTTCTGAGAGATTTCAGAAAATCAAAGGCACCTCCTAAGTTTTTCAACTGCTTTCCAGGGGGAGAGGCTACAGGGTCATTCTTGTGTGTTAAGAAGTGAAATAATTTAGAATAAATCTGGACCTGTACATTTAGGCATATTTTCTTACCATTTAGAGAAATATGTTGTTGCCGGGAGCTTTTTTTATGTTAATGTTCATTCTGCACACGTGAAAATCAACTGAAGTAAATAAATTCAGAAGGATTCCGTGAAGACTAGGTTTACCTAGCACTTACAAACCATCTAAACAGTAAACAAATACAACTTTCTAATTTCGTACAATCTGTTGTATATTCCTCTCATGTAAATGTTAGTTCATCATTCACAGAAGCAGCTTAAATCTTGGAAAAACAGACTTACTATTCAATTATTAAAAAAAAAAACCAAAACCAACAATCACTTTCAATCAACCATCTGAATTTTTTTAACGCCTTGAGAAAAAAAAAGAACGATAATTTTCCATAATATATAGCTTTCTCTCTAATGTTAGATTTAATTTCTTCACTCTGGTGAGTCTTACATATTATGTCCATTAACCACTCTAAAACTTCAGAACAATTTTAAAGTTACCGCATTTTAGTTGTTCTATTCTTTTTACATTCAATCTAGCACACTCACCAGTACTGGAAGAACAATATTTTCCTGATTTCTCAGAAATAAGGTTAAGCAGCACTTAAACATCAAAGGTATAATGTAGACTTGTGCTGGTCAACGTACGAGGAAGCCTGCTAAGCTGCCCTGAGATCAGGTTTTATTCAAATTCATCGTTCTTAATTTTTTTCTCACCAACAACAAGCATAGACATCTTTATTCTCTCTTTGAATTGCAAATAATGTTCTAAAATTCAGAAAGTACTATTTGATAGGTACAGTTTTATATATATGTGGTTTCACTGACTAAAAGACAGTTAAAAGAAACTAGCCCACAATAAATGGACTCCAGAAAAAAAATTTCAAATATTTTTTCACAATTAATGCCTATAACACAAATGATAGCAATCAAAACTTAGAATCTACAGTTTATGAGCATCAAGAAATCTCAGTCCTGAGCAGTATAAGAATAGAAATATTCAAGAATTTACTGTGAAAAATGTGATTGAAAGTGATACTTGAGACTTGAGGGAAGAGCTGGTATGAAAAGTAGCTAAAAGCTTAATTGATAAAAGCAGAGAGAGTTTGACTGAATTTTCCTTGAGAAAACAAATTTTGTACCAAATTATGTTACTGCAATATGCTTAATTAGCTCAATACAAGATGATAAAAAGCAAACGATGGGCAGACATCCAAAACTTAAGTTGTACCACTATAGCTCCAAGAGATCAGACACAGCTGTGACAAGTCCAACCAGAAGGCAGGCTTGTTGCTGAATTCCAAGAAAGTGGCAAATAACACAGAGCAGCAGAACACAACCTGCTCAAAATCCACTACCAGAATATTTGCTGTGGTTACAGAGCCCTCACAGTGAAATCAAAGTGCAGCCTACACATTCTGTACCACTATAAAGTATCTTTTGACTTGTCAAAGTCTACACTTGTGCACACAAATTTTTCAGCCTCATTCACCTCATTTTCTCAAAGGAACTCCCCTTCAATGAACAAGGAAAGAAAGCAAGGTAGTATTTCCTCATTACAAGACTCTCTTTATCAGAAAGTCTTTTGTCTGCCAGGCTAAATGTAAGGTCACGCAAGCTTTTCTTCCGGAAAATAAAACCCCTGTGGGAGAACCGGCTAACATAAAAAAATTCCGAATAGAGGACTCCACATCAGAAATACTACAAGACTCTTACAAAAACATTAAATGCAGGCCAATTCAAGATATGCCCACAACATTAAGGACCATTCTGAAATACCAAACTGATGTTAGAATTATCAATTTAAACGATTACCATGTAATCCTGCATGTTTAGTGAAATCCCACATCCAAAAGAAAAAATATTATCTAGAACGTAACTACTATTCAAATTTTGTAGTACATTCATGCTTTTAAGACACACATGAAACCTTAATTTAATCCATTAACAGTAACACATTAACTCTAAATCAGCTCTGCAAGAGCAGGTATTTTTTAGGAATTCACATGTAACCCCAGTTTCTCAGATGATCTCTTGAGACATGGCAGACCTACGCCCTATTCATCTTCTTGGAAATTATTACAAAGAAACAAAGTAAGAATGCAAAACCATTACTTCCTAGGAGCCAATGAGAAAAAATCAGAGCTCAGGGTAAAACTGAATAGGGTTGCCCATTGATTTATGTCCATGAGAAAAAGACAATCAAATTGAAAATTCTCCAATCCATGATTTACAGAAACACTGACATTTTTAACAACTAGAGCAGAATTAGAACAGTCTACATGGTAAGTATGTGATTCAATACTTGGTGGCCAAATTTTTGGGTACGAATAACTACAGTGAGAGTACCTTTATCCACCAAACTCAAGGTCTCTCTCGGCTTTTTAAAACCCTGATTTACTTAAACCAAGCAGCAACAGCAAAGATTATGTGAAAGCAAAAGCTTTGGACTGTGTTAAGAACCAAAAACATGCCCTTAGAAAACACTAAATAACTCTAAAACACTCTAACAGAAACACAGCCCAAAATGTCTAATCTCACCAATGCTATCTGTATAAACAAAATTAAACTACTTTAGTAACAGCAATATCACTGGGATGGTGAAGACATATCCTTTGTCAATGCTATTCCAGCTCAGCATGATGTTTCCATAGAATTGAAGGTTTTATAATCTAAATATATGCTAGACAGAAGTCAAAGCCTTCTCATCTTCAGGGAAAGGTGGAAGCAGTGGGCACTCAGCAGATTCCCAGCTGTGGATCCTTGTGTGCCTCTTTCAACTCAGAATATTTTGTGATTCTGTGACTGAGGAAGACAGAATTCACACACACAAGGCAGTGCTGCACTGAGTCTTCAAAGTGTATATGAAATGGTTCAGGGATACAAACATATTTTAAAAAATAAGTTCAAACCTCTACATTATTGAGAGACAGTGAGCATTGCTACCTGGCAGTCTCATTTTTCCTTTCCACCCTGAGAGTGTCTTTCCAACATATCACATGCAGCTCATATCAGATGACCACATCAATATCATACCTATCACTGAGGCAAACTGAAGTGGATTGGGTTCCATTCTCTGGTTGCTTAGCATTTTCAAGATATTTGGAATGCTCCTCTGTGCTACTAAGAATGTGCCCATAATGTTCTCAATTACATTGTCCAGCTAAAATCATATATGCACTAATTACAGTACTATTCCCAAACGTGTAATTCTACAACTCCATTGGACTGAACAGGTTGGTTTGCTGTATTTTACCTTGAATGATCAAGGAAATCGCAATTTGGTCACTAATGGAGTCATTATTCAATGACATCCACATAAAATCATATTCTTAAGGAACTTTCAAATCAAATCCTGACCAGCGCAAAGAATGAAGCTAGACATCCTATCATTTTCAACACTTCCTTACTCAAGACTTAACCCAAAATTCAAAGGTGCTGCATTTCTAGTTAATATTGTTTAAAATATTAAAAAATAAATATAATCATAAAACATCCAACATAAGAAAAATAACACCCTAAATTGCAAATACCTTTCATATAATTTAATATTAATCAAAGTAAAAATAAATCAAATTAACATAATTAAGCTGAAGGGTATGATTTTTTTTAATTTATGCAAACCTTCATTTAAAGGACTTACGCAAAATATTAATCATAATTCACAGATCAGTACCATTGAAACAAAGGCAGAGATTAAAGAAGTACTGAGTTTTCTAGTAATTCTCTTTTTAGATTTTACTTCGGTAGATAGAAATACAAACTTTATGTAATTTATTTAAATTATTTTGCCATGATCTGAACTAATTTGATTTAACTTTCTGTGTAGAACATAAAAGAAATTAGGAGGGTAAGTTTGCATGACAACAACCATCACAAAGAAAAAATAGCAATTTGTATGCTATACAAAGCAGAGTACAAAAGCCACAAAGAAGCTTTCAAATGGTATGAAACACGACTGTAGGTATGCCCTGATGAACATATATGTACAAGCCTTAAGTTTATTATCTCTTAAATAAGACTTTCCTAACTTGACTGATATCAGTTGAGAAAACGTTCAGTTCTTCAACTGCTGAGGTTTTCTCATTCAAGAGCCTTAGAAGTTACCCAAGTTGTACTTCCAAGTCTCATTTCAACAATTATTTTACTTTCATACGTAGCAAGTAATGACTCCTGCATGAAATGAAGTAATTAATACTACACACCATACAAAGCTTTGCATAACAACCATACATACTTACAATATATTAAACTTTACTTTAGTTTCTTCTTTAACATAATTGAACATCACAGATAGATGTCATCTCCTTTCTAAAACAGTTTCTGCACTCAAACGATCTATTAAGATCTTCAAAATCCTTCAATCTGTCATTTCTCATTTGTCACTCTGCCTCTATTCTCTTTATTTTCTAACCCATTTTGTGAAACAAAAAATCCTTAAGAATACCATGGTATTACAGATTAACATAACAACACGTATAAAAATTGCAGTTAACAGCTCACTTGAGATTTTTATTACATTTATGTCTACATAAAATTGAAAAAAAAATCTACATAAATGAGAAAGCAGCTGAAGGGCAAAATCAAACTGTTGTCTTTATTAGATGCAAGCCTAATGTCTTTCAGACAAAGCATTTGTAGGCGCCACAGTCAATCAAGATTTCAATGGAAAGCAAAAATGAAAGCATTCATGCACAAAAGGCATGTGTTGTAATTGTGATGTGCAGACAAGATAATGGAAAATATTCTAGCCTTCCTTTAATTTTATGTATCAACTGCTGCCTTGACTTAGACAACCTGTCACACTTAATGTATTATTTTATTATTTTAATTATTTAGGAGCATTCAATTAATTCAGTATGCATCTGGTCATCAGAGCTAACCTTCTTGAATAAACTACTTTCTTTTCCCGCCAAATGTTGCACTCATGCAAAAGTATTTTCACTACACATGCTATTAAGTACAAAGGTCTCATTTACACAATGTTTTATTAATGTTTTCTGTTAAGTGATTTGCAGCCGTGCAGCTAACTTTATACTTTCATCTTTGTAAGATACTTTACCGTGAAAAAGGCTGTATTTTAGAAGGCACCAGTTGCAAAATAGAAGATCAAAGCACGGAAACAATAAGAAATGGTAATTTTCAGTTTAAAAAAAAGTCCATTATCTTTATTAAGTACTACAGCATCATCTTCTACATTCCATTCTCAACTATAAGCTGGACCAAAAATATCATGAAAACAATCTACTCACAGAAAAATATTCCAGACTACATTAAAATCTAATACTAAAAACTTAGCTTCACAGACATTTCCTAACTCATCTATCTTATATTGCTGCTACAATAATAATCTCCATATAAGTACCTTGTTTTCCTACAGAAATCCAGTTTCATTCACTAAATGTAATGGACTAAACACTATTTGAAATTTTATCATCTCTGTTCATATCCGATCTGAATCATATCCGATTCTATGGTTTATTTGCTATTTTCTACTCAAAACACAGTACTGAAACAAAAATAATTAAACTATTATCATAAACATGGTTCATCAAGGAAGTTTTCCATTCACCCCACAGTTCTCTGTAACTTACACTAACATATTAAGAGCACCAGTGGACAATTTACACTGTGCAGATGTCCCAGCTCTGACTAGCACTCAAGACAGCAAGACACTGTTCCCCCAGTATAACCTACTGGTTTCTGAAAAACAGTGGGCTTAGAGATTTCCATTTCTCTGACGGTTAATGTCCCGTTTCTTTTACTGTATTAGACCACCATCAGCAGTAAGAGGGCTGTGCACCTTCAGATCAGTTTTCTAACATAATGCTTTCTTTTTTCATGTAGCAAAACATGTATCTCCAAAAGTTACCTACTCCCTGAATTTGTATAGGTTACTCCAGTATCTCCAGAAACCAAGGTATTTTGAAGATTAATCTGAAGGAGCTTTTTTTTGTCTGCCACAAATAATGCCATGCCTCAATACCACTTTATTTTTAGAAATGAGTGAACAAGTGTTGCTGAAACTGCCCATCCTCTTCTTTCACTCGGAAAACAAAGAAAAATTTGATGCATACTCACTACAGGACATTTAAACTCGAATGGTTTTAGAACACTGCACAGCTGTTATCAAGCAATGTGAAATCTATAATAAATGCCAGAGCAGCCATAAAACATCACATGAAAAGTCTATCTAGCTGAAGATCTTGCTCCCATCAGAAGTCAGAACTGGGTACAGAGAAATGTTTACATTCAGCACAAAAAGTTGGCTTCTTCTGACTGGTTTAGTAGCAAATAGTTGCTGCTTCAAGACTTCCAGAGCCAGGGGCAGTTCCTATGCTCCTCTAACATATTTCTGTGCCACTGTGTTCCAGTCTCCCTCAGAATCCATGAAAATTTTAGAATTTAGAATTAAGAAATGAATACTGCAAAATAAACCATCTCCTTAGGCTTACTTTGAACCTGCCATGATACTTCACTTGAAGTCTCTACGTACACTGGAAGACTCAATGAACAATAACTTTTTGGTCACTTTGCCCATGCCCAGTCATCACAGGTCTTTACTATACCCCCTTCCCTTTATTTACACTCCTTCTCATTGAGAAGTTAGAGCTTACTAGCAATTATGAAAAGAAAAAGGCAATTTTTTCACCAGTCCTAGTGTCCCTCTCTGAAGCTTTTCCAATTCTCTACTTCTTTTACTCTTTTATCATTTCTTCTAAACTAAATTATAGAATCATCCTAAGTCGGTGTCCATTGCCCAGGCTACATGTTCCAATCTGTTAACCAGTGAAAATCAAACAAAGTGTATAAAGTTCTATACTTTGCATCAGAAGAAGAAACTGGCAAGCAAAGAAAAAGAGTGACAACTTTTTCAAATGAAACTATGACAAAATTTAGGAATAGGAAATGTAATTATCCACGTTGAAATCTGTTTTCCTGAGACATGCTTTTAAGACTGGAAGTTCACAGGTTTTTACTTTCACATCTTTAACTGCCTTCCTACTCTTCTCAGCAACAGTTTTATAACAGCTCAGAAAAGGAGTCATGCACCTATATACTAAGAAAAAAAAATGGGTATGAAAACAAAATGCACACAAATTTTCAGAATTTTGTCCTGATACACAAGGTGTAAACAAGAGCTTTCAATAGCATTTCTTTCCTCTAATTCCATTTCATTAAGCACTCCATTCCCTAATTCCTTTAATAGTAAATAGCAAGCTATAAAACATGAGCTGCCAGTCCAAGAAACATCCCTAATTATTCCCATGCTCATAATTTGCACTCTTAATTTAGGAACAAAAATAGCGATGCAGTATTACTGAAAATAAAACTAATTACTGAGTGAGAATATTTCTACAGACTAGTGATTTTTATCCCTTACACTTCACAACCTTACAACCGTATCTCTGCTCCTACTCCCAAATGTTTTTGCCACCTCTTAAATGGCAAAAGTCAGTACATGCTTCAGCTAAAGTGGATCTATATGCCTGTTCAAAAGTCAGCAAGCTATTCACAAATAAGACCTAGTGTTTTTTACATTTTGTCTGTTTACCCCTCCACAGAGGTACTAACCACAACTCCATCCTCTAGCCAACCATCAACTTTGATGAAACTTTTGGAGACTCATCTGTCTTCAATATTTCTTTCTCTGTATCAAATCTGGGTAAGAAGTTAAGATTCAAAAAGTTGACGATGCAAAGAAGCTAGGACAAGAAAGAGCAAGGGCACAGAGAAGACAAAGATACTAACAATGAAAATCTAATAAACAACAAAATACTAAGCCTCATTTTTGTAAGTTTCACTAAGCTAAAAATGCCAGTACAAAACAAAGTTCTAAGAGAAGGGAAAAAAAAAAAAATTCTTAAGAATTCCTCAGAGCAATAATACCGTAGACACATGAAAGTCACACAACATTAAGTAATAAAACAGTAGGTGAGTCAAGAACAATGTTTCTCACTTTCCTGGAGGTTTGTCCTTCAAACATCATACATATGGAAATATTGAAAGTACTACCTTGAGCTAGTCTTTCAAGCCGTTTCCCGTGCTCTGGAGGAATAGCGTACCTAAAAGCCACATAAAGAAAAGGAAGAAATGCTTAAAGACATAATTGCTACAAAAGCCATCATTCATGTATGATAAATATCTAATAATACAGAAGCCAAAAAGATTAAACACTGAAAAATTACACAGAAAAAAAATATACCAACATCTAAGAAAAAAATATGGACATTGAGTTTTGGAAGGGCAGGGGTTTGAGAAAAAAATTAGCTTATTTCTAGTTTAAACATTGTATTATGCAGTTCAAAAATATTACATTCACTATTTAAAGTCATGTACATTGGCAATATTTGATATTATTACATCACCACAATTAAAAAAGAAACACATATTTTATTTTTCCAAATGAAATTAAAAAATGTAAAGTAAGTCTAATTTATACAAGTTTAACTTCTCTGAATTTTAGTATGATTCACAAGACACAAGAGTTCAACAGAAAAATATAAGCCTTAAACATTTCTATTTTTTCCTATAGCAAAAGCTGTGGAACAAAAGGGTTAGCTGCCCTTGTAGAATCCCTACAATTAGAGTTTTAAATTATTAAAGAAATAGATTTTCTTTAATTTAAAGAATTATACATATCTTAGACTCCCACTGTTCTTTCAACAACCTGATTTTTTAAAAATTCCACATGCTATCTGCAACAATTCAGCAAAAATACAAAAGAACAAGTTATTTTAATGTTTACTGCAGCCAAAAAACAGAAAACTATTGAAAAGCTGTTTAATTTCCGCTTCTCTTTGTTATTAACATATTCACAGTACTTCATGGGTTTACTGTATGTTTTAAGTAGGATTTATTATTGACTTCAACTGCTTTAATATGTGATACAACAGGTTTTTGTTTCAGTTTACTGTTGCAATAACACTGGATTGATTCTTCTCTATAAAAAAAATATGGTTCAGAGAAAAAGAAAATGTATATTCAGCTGTACATGGTAGTCCAAATCCACATTGTTAAACTAAGTAAACACAGAGCCTTTTACTACCCTGTGAACACATTTCATTCATCAGCCCTGAAAACTCACTCAGGAAAACAAGCAATAAACATCCCCATACCTGAAGTTGTTATTTGCACACACACTAGAATTTTACAATTTTACTCTATTACAACTGAAACACCTGCATAGAAGGAAGACCACTACAGAAGTCAGTGCCCTGTAAGCAAAACACATGCATACTAACAACTCACTCCAGATGGTATTAAACAAAGAAACTTTCAGGTCACTATGCTCAATGTTTGCAGTTTTAATCAGAATTCTGGCGTCTCACAAAAATGCACTTTGTTTCTCTCCATTTATACTTCCAAAATGTTTGTGACTGTTTTTCATTCCACATTATGCATGCACCAGTGTATCCATATCAATCTGAACTATATGTTTGCCATCCTTCACACCCATTGGAGGAAAATGCTATGTATAACATTATATACTGTATTTTATGTCTTTAAATACACAACTCCATAAAGCAAAACACGAACAGATACTGTTTATGTCTAACAAAAAACCTCAAAACTAGATATTGTGCTTTGCTTTACTTGACTCCAATTGAACTGATGTTCCTCCTAAAATGTTACTTCTTCAAAAGTACATGTTAATCATAATATGGAGCCACATGCTTCCATTTGTACACATAAACATGTCAATATTACAAAAACACAAAAATTCAAAAGTGGACTGTGCTCTCAGTAAGTCTTTTGGAAAGACAGTGGATGATTTAACTGGACTACAGCTATTTATTTAGCTAAACTAAAATTACAAAGCAATACAATACATTCAATGTAAGTTGGTGTTTTTCATCATAGTCTTCACTCGGGTTGTGTGGTAACACCTGCTACTCAATCCTTTACTTCTTCCCACCGCTGCAATTGCTTGTTCCTCACAGCTAAGACAAGGCCTAAGGAATAGAGACAGATGACCCTTTGTACTATCACACATCAGGAGTCCCAAAGTCACCCTGGAGACAGTTCAGGCTTGATTCCTAACACAATTTTTTAGAAACTGAGCTTAGCACATGTGCAACTGCCTTGCCTGGTGAATGACGTGAATCTTGCTGGATTCTTGGTCTACTCTAGATTAAACAAAACGCTCCCAAACTCAAATGACCAACTCAGAGAAAAAAAATTCACTCTTAGTCTCAGCAGCTAGCTTATATGAGAATCTGAGCAGTTAAAAGTTTTTATAAAAATATCTTCACCTTGTGTCCAGCTTTCTTTGAGACACATTACCAAAAAGCCACTAACATTTGTTTGACTTCTCATATTAAGGTCAAGTCCAGACACCTCCAAAGCAAATGTAATGGACATTAAATGGCAAATCACTAAGAGGCAAAAAGAGTGTTTCTTCGATAACAAGCAAATAAACAGACAAAAAGTTAAGAAAAGACAAAAAGGGAAATGGTGACGCTAACGAGATCTTAATTTTATTAGTTCACGAAGACATACTTCGTAAAGGATGAAGAGTCACTATTCATTCCTAGTCTACTACAAGGACATAGTACAAGGACAGAAAAAATACGGTATATCTATTTATCTACTATCATTCAAAAACATCTTCTGAAATATGTCTTAGCTCAGATAATCAAGGGTACTGGCAACAAGATAACTACAAATAAGTAATAAATATTAAATTAAAGTCATTAACTTGTAATTATGAAACATTTTTTATACATATATTTTCAAGGCTAATGCTTCTACACTATTGTTCAGTGTCGTTTAACTAATCGTATCAAAAACAACAAACCATTGCTTTACTGTGCAAAAACTACTCAGCCAACCAAGATGATCATCACACAAGCAGCCTCTTCTGTCCACCCAATTGTTCTTATGTCAGTGACCAGAAACAGAATGTGAAACAATTTGATTTGCATTCTTCCAAAGCCAGGTGTATGCACAGGTAACGGTTAACAGCATCAGTTGCAAGCTAATTTAGCGTGATGTGAAATACTTAACCAAACTACTTCTCTAAACCCCATGTTGTATATAGACAAGGTAAAAACAGCTGATGTTATTTCCTGCAGATTGGTATTTTTAAAATTCAAAACCCATAAAATGTTTTTACAACTAAACATCATCGGTTTTCTTCAAAACAAACCACATTCATTGATTTTATAACTGGCAACAGACAACTTGCAACATTCACATTATATCAAAATAATGCAATCTAACTCTAGGCACTGAGCTCAGAATCACATGATGCTTTTACCAGCAAGTGATTTACTCTGTTATCTATTTAGGTGGTTCATATTTATTACACATAAACCTGATAAATACCTTTTCAAAATATAAGCAAATTCAAATTTCATTAACTTCATTTAGGAAGTTAATACATTTTTTGTTTTGAGATGGGAAATTTGAAAGTCTGTTGCCACCTAAAAATTTTCCTATTCAATCTAAATATTTTAAGAAAATCCTCTTCCACAAGGGAAAAACAAACCAAACAAACACAACTTCTCCTTTTCTTCTAACCCCTGAGGAAAGTTCTTCCACTTTGTGAAGAACACTGACACTATCAAATGATTGCTCTGTTTCAAGCACAATAACCCATTTGGGCTGACGACAAACCACTATATTATTTGATTATAGATACCTTTTTACAATCAGAATCCCTGTTTGATTCCAGCCATCTCGGTGACTCATAATATTTCTAATTTTTATGACAGTTTGCAGCAAGACATCTGACTATTAGCTGTAGTTTTATATATTATTCCCATTTCTGTCATACAGGTTTGACTTCTCTGTAGTTTTCTGCATCTATTTTGTTTCCTAGACATAGAACCTAAGTAGGAAACCTGTCCATTCTGTCAATGGTATGCAACTTTTGCAAAGGTACCAAGATTCTTCCAGTTATGCTGAACTTTGCATCACCTGGCCAGATTTTGACTAGTTTTTGTCAGCTCCTGATCACACTGACAGTTCTGTTAATCCTTCCCAAGAAGGCCCTGCAAGAACCTAGGTGAGTCTCTCTAAATCCATTTACCTTATTGCCATATTTGTTCTTGAATCATACAGTGTTACCATCAGTCTGAGTATGCTTTTCCTTCTTCACCTTCCTTGTCTATAATTTTGTCTAATACTGATATCAGAACACCATCCATTTTTATCCCATAATAACCCTATCACTATTTCCCCTGCTACTGGGATTCAAAATCTGAAAGCCTTCACATGAAATATTTTAAAGACTTCCACAACCTCTACCATGTAACTATGTATCTTTCCTGATTTTTCCACCTCATTAAGCAACATGAAAAGGTGTTGGTACGTATTTTACACTAGCAAATCCACAAAAACAGATTCTAGTCATGGCAATCAGGAGGTAACAGTAATGTTGCTCATAGTATAAATTTTAGGCAACCCAGAGATCACATTTCTTGCCACCCTGTATCCACTGGAATCATGAAGAGAATTCCTGAACGTAAATACCTGCTTTATTTTGAATGTCACAATAGAATTATTTCCTCTTACAACCTAAATAAACTGTCAGGTCCAGTCTCCCTCTCCTAATCCATCTAATTTTGGCTGTCTAAGCATTCTCTCCTCAATGATCTGGTCTCTTTTTCTTGACATTGTCACAAAGATGGAACCATCTCCTCTTTCTGTAGTATGTATTCCTGTTTACTTTATGACTGACCAACCCTGCAAAGCATTTTGTGATTTATGAAAGACATTACTAAACAGGAGAGTTTTTTAACATAATGAATTGTGTCTTGTCATTTTCAGTCTTCAGAAAAGCTAGGAAGCGAAGACCAGATGGAATGTCACAGAAAACATACAAATTGATATGTAAATTATTGTTTGTATCATACTGCAAGTTTCCACTGTGACCCTTTCAAGGGAAAAGTAAAAACCCAGTTCTTCGCGCAGAAAAGAATTCAGGCCTCCACCGTCAGATACAAAAGGTGAATAAAATCAGCACAATATTTTAAAATATTACTTTCTAAAGTAAAATAATATATTCTCTACACATCTCTTCTTCTTCAAAATAAATTAGAAAAAAAATTTGTCCTGTTATTATTATATTTTAAATACCCACAGTATCATGAAAATAATTACTTTCTGCCTGCTTAAGAAATACTTCCACATACTCTTTATTATTCTTCCTCAAGAAGATATATATCATCTCAACACCTAAAAAAATTCAACACCACTGTTTTTCACGAGTCAGGTAATCAGAACAAAGGGTAAGCCTCGCTTTCAGATACTTAATAAATCCAGAATTATTTTCAAAAAATGTGAATACCTTATTCAGAATTTTTTTTTTTAGTTTACAAGTTTATAACGCAAATTGAAGCATTATCTATATTTTACTCAAGAATATAGTACATATATTAATAGCATAACATTTCTCTAGTAACAAAAATCTGGTCTGTGCTAAGCATTAATCTCCAAGAGCACTTTAACAGTTTAACATGACGAAATTCCTCAAATTATTACACAAAACAAAAAGAAATTATCTTTAGTCAAGATTTATACCCTGAAACAATAAATACAAGAGAAGAAAATATTTAACAACAAATTCCAGAATGAGGAAATTTTTAGTATTAGTAAGCAGTTTACAAATACCATCACAAAATACATCAATATCAAGAGATAACTGAATTAATATGCCACACCATCAATCACACCAGTGGTTTGTCTTGCTAATAAGGCTTTCTCCAAGAAACTGTGACGTAAAATGAGGTACAGTCTTCAAGGTACCTTTCCCCTCAGAATGCAAAGAGAAAATTGCAGTAAAAATTCTTGCCTAATAGCAAGTAATTTTAAATCTCTTTCCAGCAAATCTTTCTCCAGCATACCCCAATATCTTCTGCCCTTTACATTATTCTATTTCAGAGCTTCAAAATATTTCCTCTTTAGCAATATTTCATCTATAGTTTTGCAAGTTAAAGAAAAATCTATAAAATGAACGTATTACACAAATACATACATGAATATCTAAACAGATGTTTATGATTTCTAATATGTAATCCTGATCTCATAAGTTAGCAGACACACCTTTCCCCCATGTTCCATATGAGGCAGTCAATGAAGGAATCAGTATACATAATATAGAATTATAAACTTCTCTGCATAACTCTTGAAAGTAAAAGTGCAGAGTATAAGAAGTAATGCAAGTTAACCTATGCCTAAACACTGCAGAAGGCTTCAAATGCTTTTACAAAGACTGCTACCCTAGTTAGACTCAGCTGCTACCCACAAGTTCTCATTGTGGCTTTCAAATGGAAGTGGCTGTCCTTTCACAATTCAGAGAAAATACACTGCATGTTAGTTCTCTGTAAGACCAATGTGTCTCTCTTGAAGAACGACATGTACACCCAATAAAATCCGAGAACATGTATTACTACTGTATATGTCAGGTTCTTTGGCTTCACTAAGGATGCTTTGTCAAATCAGTTCAATTTAAGAGCAGACAAGATCTTTACTATCTGTATCATAAGACTGAGCTTCTGCCACACTTTCTTGAAGAAAATATTTTACATTAATACATGACAAATCTTACTGATAAATGAACGCTTTAGCATAAATTATTGCAGCATTCCTCCAGTAAAAGGCACATGTGTAACATCAAATAAATCTTTAGCTGTCTTTCATTCAATTTTTTATAATGCTGCATTTCTTAAAAATATGGGCCAATGTGGTGCAGAAAACGGATTCACATCCACCACTATTTCTTCAAAATATCAAGAGGTCAGTGTTTAATGATTTTGTTCATTAGAAGCATAAACAAGTATCTGTAAACTAGAAAAGCATTTATCCTGTTACCAACTCATACCTCCTTCAAGAATACTTAAAGAAGCTTTCCTAGCTTCTTCCCATTGTGTCTAAGTTTAAGTAAATGTCTCTATTACTTGAAATGTCACAATATGCAGTGAGTTTTTCTTCAAAGAGCACTTTTTAAATTCCTAAGAAGCAGGGAACAACTTCATGCAGTCATCCTATTACTTGCTTTTGTCCTGCGATCTTGAACATTTTGGAATCACCTATCTTTACACCCATTTTTTTAGAAGATATTGATGTTACGGTTAACAAGACTTTCTGTATGTTTAATTCTATCAAAGCAGCAATCTCACATATCTATGTAAAAAATTTTTCAATTTCAAACACGGACCTGCATTACTACAATAGGTGGTATTCACCTTCTCCGCCATAACTCAGGAGATCCACTACATAAGCAAAGCAGGTAAATATAAAGCAGTGACCTAAGAGCGAGTATCTGACCAATTTACCACATTCACAGTATAAATACATGATAGGTATTTGAATTTTGTATGGGCATTAAAAAAAACAATGATGTTTTATGGAATTATGAGCTACACATTTTCTGTCCGAGTCTGGATGACTAGAAACTGCCAGAATTGAACTATGCATAACTTATCTTTTACATATCTTTCTAGTGATTTTATGTTCTGTTCACAGGTATTTAAAAAAAAAAACATTTTATGATCAAAAAGAAGATATTTGTCTTATATACTTGGAATACATGTGTATCCCAATGTATTAAACCGACTTGTCTATCAAGCCTGTTCAATGAAAAATCTAAGATTACGGAGAAAATATAGTAAAAGTTTCATATACAGGAAGTACCTTTAGCCCAGAATCTTACCCCACAGTGGTCCAGCTGAGTTAAGAGTAGAGAATATGACTCTGATTGAAAGAAGAAATTAAATGCATGTTAAATACAAAATATGGTAGGTAGTCTCAAAGGGCAACAGAACCAAAGAAACTGATTTCAAAGAGCTCTTTCAGAAGTTCCTCCAATCATCTTGGGGTTCCCAACACATTAAGCTTCTCATATTGTATCTTTCAAATATTTTTCTGTTGAACTCAAGTAAGTCTTATGTACTTACCTGCTTTTTCCTTTAATATCAAAGAATACACTGGTGAGATTTCATAGCATTCTGAGCTTAAAAAAAACCCCTCACTTAACTCCTATCTTAGCTTTTTAGTAAAATTTACAATTGTGAAGCAATTGTAACCCATCTGCTTGGTTTAGTCAGCTGAAATAAAGAGATATCATCTTAAAAAAAAAATTAACTTGCCATGACTTTGGCTCCCCGAAATGGAGATAATTAATACTGTAGAGATCCATGTCTTCCGTGTGCCATGCAAATGTTGTTTTCCACATGCCGAAATAGAGATATGGCGTATTTACACCCTCGATAGAAATTCCACATTCTTCTCCTACAACATCCAATATTGTATTAAGATGGGCAATATTCCATTCCTCAATACCCTGAAAGAGAGACATAATAAATATATTACTAAGCTTTTAAAGCAATGCAATTTTACATAATAGCCCCAGTCAAAAGATACACACTTGATCTAGTCTTTCAAAAGACGGTATGTTCATACATATTTGTAAGCACTTTAGAAGACAGTTGAAGTTGCTTGAGGAAAAATTCTCTTGACCTTAGCAAGTACTAGATCAGGTTATAAGTCTGAGATGTTCAGAGCAGAGAACATAACAAGTTCCTATCCGGTTTACACTTCTACATCAAATCTAACGTGGACTGAAACGCCATAGACCTTACTACTTACAAAAAGGTACACAAAAAAAAATAGAAATAATAGCTGCAGACAAAACCTTTGATGAGTTGATGGCTGGAAGTCACTAAGTTTCACTGGGCCTATCTATGCTTTTTTATTACTTACAAAGTAATACCAAATAGTATGAAAAAATGGTTTAAAAATTTATTTTACATGCATAAATTTAACATTTCTCTGAAAAGTATAAAATCTTAAATGATTACTTCACTTCAGCTGTATTTCTAATCATAATGATGTACTGCATAAGAAATATACCACAGAAGAAATCTACTGATT
This sequence comes from Falcunculus frontatus, assembly GCA_013398115.1. Lineage (NCBI taxonomy): Eukaryota > Metazoa > Chordata > Aves > Passeriformes > Falcunculus > Falcunculus frontatus. The sequence goes on along the minus strand of VZRV01008184.1, from coordinate 263,613 downwards.
TCATGGGATTTAAGCTGTTTCCTTATGTTATTGCCCATAAAATTTGTATATTAAAAGTCATTCAGAAAGCAATACATGTAGTTTTTGTTGTACTTCAGATTCAACTGCAAAGCGCAATTCTAATTTCAGGTAATACAGCATGTAAGAAACAGTATAACCAAGATCAAAGCTACAGAATTGAAGAGAAAAAATTAGACTTCATTATAACAGCAATTATTAGCACCTCCAGGGAAGACATTAGCTGGTGCTCAAGTAGTAAGAAAAACAAGAAATATAATCAGAACTATTAAAAACTCAATTCAGACAAGTTTTATTGGGAAGACAGCCTCTAAGCACACTTAACCATGCGCTGCTCTGCCCTATACCCATCACTGAACCTACGATTGTGGTAATCTTACTCACTGGGGAACAAACTGATGGCAGACTGCAGTCCTGATGCAGCTGATTAAGACTAAGTAACATGATGATATTTACTAGTTGGACAGCTGGAATAGTAAGAATACAGGTTAAAGCAAGAAGTAATGAAAATTTAATACTCTCAGGCTTTGTTTCATTTGTTTTTTGACATTTTTACATCAAGCACGATATTTATGAAGCAGCTAGAATTGACGGCCAAGAAGGTAATGCCAGTATGAAATTCAGACTTCTCACCGAACAAGTACTTCTAACCGCCTGTTTTGACTGTTTCACTTATTAAGAAATACTAAGTTATTTAGAATTTTACAAAGGAGTAAAGGATGTTTATAGAGTGATTTTATTTCAGACAGCATTTTTTCTTCTTTTAAAATTGAAGACTTGGGTTTGATGCATTTGTGAAACAAAGGCACTTGAAATTTAAAAAGAAAAAAAAATATTCTAATAAAAGAAAAAAACACCAATCTGAACTCAAACAGTAGATGCTGGTAAAATCTGCAGCTTTCAAATAAAAAAGTGGCAGCAGCAAGTTAATACAGCTGTAAAATAAGAAATATGAAGAAATAATTTTTAGGCAATAAGTCCTCAAACTAATTTACAGATTTTTTTTAAATCACATGAAATTTGTATCTGTTTACAAATTGTGCAGTTCGTTTGCAGAAATAATACAGCAAACTAAGAGCAGTGATTCAGGCACAGATACACATACTGGATTAGAAGAAAACAGTAAGTTAATCTAGGCAATTACTCTGACAGTGGCAAAATAGTGTTAAGTACTGCAGCAATTTGCACTTTACAGTTTCTTCAGACAGATGTGCTATCTTCCTATTTAATAGTGTTCCATGGGCTTTTTTACCCATTATTCATCCCATAGCAACCTTTCACCCATGTAAGCTTCTAGCAATCCTAACATTCTGAAATCTTAGTCTTCTACTAAGAATTAAGTAATGGCTATGAGGTTTTTTTTTTGAACAACACATCTCATCTTTGCTCACTCTGTTAAGTCGTATCACAATTAGTCACCAAACAAACTGATAGTGCTTGGTCCTCAAACAAAAGCAAATCCTACCATGGAGACCAATCCTAGAAAAAATAATTGCTTCAAAATACCAAACGTAACAAATAAACAATCCACAACTTCTACACTCAAGATAAACGAGCTATTTCCTTTTGCTAAAGGCTATTTTGGAGAAGTATTCTTAGCTCAAAAGGAAATGTTCACTAAAACTGGCCAAAACACTAAAATCACACTGATTCATTTCAACTCCTACATTCCTTAGACTTAAAACAAATCAATCCATTTCATATTTATGCCTAGATTGTTACAAGTTACTATTACAAATTATTATTAAAGGTGTTACTTTACCTCACAGATATCTCTTTTTTAATATTCAAAAACATTAGGTAAAATACTTATACAATTTTCAAGTAAAATATTGATTCTTATTTTTACAGTAGCTGTATAACTGGTTTTAGACCTAGCAATTGCAATACAATCTTAAAAAGATCCAAGCTGTAAAACAGCACTTTTATTAGGTCAATACATAGTGATACTTCTCATATTTTAAGTATATTTTTGCAGGTTATGCTATATTTAATAACAATTGTTGGAACAGCACTACATATATTACTTGACCATAATACATAACTGGTAGTTTCTTACAAATACAAATAGTTTTAGATATTATAATCTATTCAATAATAGGAAAACACAAAACATTTATTCTCCTCAGAATATCACAATACTATCAGAATATTGTAATAATTTCAAAGGAATATGTCAAGATACTATTTCTAATTTATCCACATTTCTGATGGTAAATTCTTTCAAGAAAACCTGTCATCATTGACAACTGTACCACATAATCCAATAACTAGAAGAACGTTACTTTTCAGCTACTTTCCTTCTATAAGTAACAGACAGTCTTGAAACACCTTACCAATTACGGTCATTGCTATGCACATTACACTCACCTTGTATTTCCTTAGAGAAATACTCTAAGGTACATAGTAGTTTATATAGAAGACCACTATTCCAATCTTCAGTCATTTTGAAGGTGATTCAAACTTACTGTAAATTACTATCAAGAGTTTTTACTACTCTTAACAGTCTTTGCGCCTGCTTTTAATGCAGTGTGGAGACAAAGTGGGACACTTGACAAGCATTTCTCATCTGAACACTTGCACGCTTTGGAAGGAGCTGACCCATTGTTTTCCCAAAGACACAAAGGATAACATGTATCCCAGCACACTGGTAAAAAGTGAAGTTCAGAGTTGAAAGCAGAGACCTCTTTGCATGTGAGAATAAAATAGGCTTCCAGTGCAACAATTTTTTATTAATTTTTTTAAAGTACTTACAAAAGTGACATGATGCTGTTCTTTTCATTTTACTTAAATCAGTCAACACTGTGATGAACATGATTTCTGTATGTATACATTATTACACACCATTCTTTTTCAGTGTTTAATTTTTTTCTTCCATTATCTCACAGCTTCATTTCAATATTAATCTGGCAGACAACGCATCAGTTGTACAAGTAAGACTGAAGAGCCCTTATGACTGACTGTAACAACTCAAATAATAAAGAAGAGTAAAAAAACCTAATTAAGAGACAGAGTGGAAGGGAATAGGACAAATGTTACAGAAAAATTTGTGCTTTGTAACTCACTCCTCTCTCCACATAACCATTCACTCACATCAATGAATATAATAAAGCTACTGCCAGGCTTTTACTTGAAAGTCATTAAAACAGAGGAAGAAAAATGCTATGAACAAAATCTCTATACCATAAACACACAGATTAAGAAATACAATCTCCCTCATTGGATTGTTTTTACTTCTCAGCATTTTTAAGGATATAACCATGGCTTTTTAAGCACCCTTTTGAAGGATGGGCAAGGAGATTCTTTGGAAACCACACTAGAACCTATATTGCTGCTCACATTGATCTCAACTATGAGTGGATCACAGAAAAAGGACGTTATAGAATAGAATAAATAGAATAATATAGGTTGGAAAAGGCCTTTAAGGTCATCAAAAACCATCATTAACTCAGCTATGCCAAGGCTAAACCATGTTCCCAAGCACCATAGCTACAGGTCTTTTAAATATGCTGAGGGATGGTGACACAGCTACTTCACCGGGCAAGCCTGCCCCAGTGATTAGTACTACCTGCTTTCCATGAAAATGCATTTCCTAAAATCCAAAGTAAACCTCCCCACTGGCACAACTTGAGGCCGTTTCCTTTAGTCCTGTTGCTTGCTGCCTGGGAGAAGAGACCAACCTCCACCTGGCTACAGCCTCCTTTCAGGCAGTTGTAGAGAGTGACAAGGTCCCCCCTGAGTCTCCTTTTCTCCAGGCCAAACGCCCCCAGCTCCCTCAGCTGCTCCAGGACTTGTACTCCAGACCCTTTACCAGCTCCATTGCCCTTCTCTGGACATAGTACAGCATCTCAACATCCTTCCCAAATTATGGTGACCAGAACTGGACATAGTATTCAAGGCGCAGCCTAACCAGTGCCAAGTACAGGGGGAAGAATCACTTTTCAGGTCCTGCTGGCCACACTGTTGCTGATCCAGGCCAGGATGCCATTGGCCTTCTTGGCCACCTGGGCACACCCTGGCTCATGTTCAGCTGCTGTCACCAGCACCCCCAGGGCCTCTTCCTGCGGGCAGCTTTGCAGCCACTCTGCCCCAGCCTGTGGCACTGCCTGGGGTTGTTGTGACCCAAGGGCAGGATCTGGCCCTTTGGCCTTATTGAGCCCCATGCAGTTGTCCTTAGTTCACAGATCCATCCTATCCAGATTTCTCTGCAGTGCCTTCCTGTCCTCCAGCAGAGCAACATCCCATCCACCTTGGTGTCCTCTGCAAACTGACTGAGAGTGCACACATATATCATGTATGCTTCCCACACCTTATACATGGGAGAAGGTAGGCATTAGGAATTTTTTTATAAGGAGAAATAAAACTAAGAGGAGAAAAATGGAAGTAAAGTGCTATCTTCCAGACAGCAGCTGAGGAGAGTGGTGAGAGAGAGACACAAAACAATATTTATATGTGCTTCTTCCAAACTTAGCTTTTCTCTGCAGAATAGCAGATGCCATTGTAAGCACTGAAGTCAGATGTGTTCTATGACTCGTTACAAACTTTTCTTTGGAACTTCTTTTGAAACCAGGAAGAATTCCCCCCCCCCCCCCAAACCACAAACTCACTCAATTG
>VZRV01008184.1:235167-258967 GCA_013398115.1 Falcunculus frontatus | reverse complement strand
CCCCCCCCCCCCCCCCCCAAACAGCTAGATCAGTCCATGTAGGGATCATGCCTTTACTTGAGTCACCTACATGGTCATTTTCCTATAAAGCACTGCCATTAAATGTAACAGCAATTAGAATGCAAATAACACAGAATAGTATTTCCAGCAAACCTTCAACTATATGGAATTTATTTTCTATAAAGCTCTACAGAGAGCACAGAACACTTGTCTTCATAGATCACTTGCTTATTTGTAAAGACTTAATCTGAGGTAACAGATTCTGGAATAATCCAAATACTACAAGGGTAAACTTGAACCACTGATGTTAGTTGTCAGACTTCAAAGCATGCACTTATAGCTTTATTTCTTTATCTCTTTGTTATCATTGGGGTTTTTCATTTGCTTGTTTTGTGGGGTCTTTTCCTGTTTCATGTAACACGGCCTTTAGAAAATTTTGCCCCATCTTCCAAACCCCTCAAAACCCATCATCCTCTGGTCTAAAAAAAGCAAATACTACAAGAGATATAATCTCTCTGGCACAATGCCAGGAGGTGCTGGATTCCACAAATAACAATGTTTCTTAAATTACCTAAACAGTAAAAATTAAGGCTTCATCATGCTTCAAATATAAATGTCTCAATATAAAATTGACAGCCACCAAGTGGAAAAGAAAATATAATTGGTAAACTGTTAAACTGAAGAACAGACTTACAGCACAACAGTATTTCTCACTAATTTTGACGGCCACATACACATTTAAGTCACATTTTCCTTAGGTTCCAAGTGGTTTTTTACCTGGAGTTCTGTCAGATATTTACCTCAAATGTAACATGTATAACGCACCGTTTTCTACAATATATATTTTGTAAAAAGTAAGCGTTTGTTTTGTTTCATGCAAATAGCCCTCCATGACAAATTAATCTCATCATATCCTTTCTCCTGAATGCTGCCCAAAATGTCAGTGATTTGTATTCATCTCCTTTCCCCAAATAATCATAGTCCTGAAGGAAACTGAACAAAGACATGAGAACTACCTCCAATTTCAAACAAAATCAAAAAGATCCTTTCTTAGCACTATTATCAAGCACTAAGACATGAAAAATATCAGTTGTGCAAGTACACCATCTGCTGGCCAGAAATTACCTGCGGCAAAATTATTCTGAGAGACATTTTCATCAGTGACATCATAACTTTCTCACCAACGCTTCGGTATCAGAGTATATTTCTTCTTTTCCTCTATACACCAAGTGGGCTGTACACCAGCACCTGGCTGTCACATTAAGTGCTCAATCTGTTCACATTCCTTAATGTCAATTCCTTTCACTAACATTTCTCCTTTGTTATTTGTTTTTAAATGATACTCATTTTATTACAGGCATCAAGGTTTCTTTATTCTACCTTTTACCGCTTTCTTCCCCAGTCACTGCAACTTTCAGTGCTTTGTTTCCTTCTCCTATGCATCTAACATCTGAGTTAGGATCCCTAAATGCTGCTTTTCTCACTTTCCTCTTTGCTTTTTTTGACCTCCCTTCTTCATCTTCCCAAGAGCGTAATTCCGTAAGAAGGAAATCTCTGACCTTCTCTTTGTCCAGTCAGCACTTTCAAACTGGATATTATTGCAATAATTCTCTTTTCTTTTGGAAATGTTGTTCATGGCAAGAGTAAACTAAGATACTAAACATAAAAGAAAACACAATCAAAAAAAAGTGCACATTTGTAAAAAGTTATACCATAAGGCATTATCTGCCAATAATAAAGACACAAAGATCAAAGAAGAAAAAGGGCAAGCTTCTACTTCTTGAAACACTGTTTTTCTGTGCCTCATGTCGGTCTTCACAAAGCAACTGCCACCTAGGATGTTTCTTCACAGAAACATTCCAAATTAGAATCTTCAGTTATTTTCTAAATTATTTCCTAAAGCACCTACGTGGACATACAAGATAATTTGAACTTGCTTTCTCTAAACAACAGACCATTGGACATTCTTAGCTATCTTTCAAAGATCACGTAACTCAGGCAAAAACTGAATTGCCTTCAGCCATATTGGCTGACTGTGTTTATCTCTGGACAGTCTTCAATTTGTCTTCCGTGAAGAATTGTGAAACACTAGTAGAGCCTCAGACCATCTGCCACAGCAAAATCATACTTTCCTTTTAAATTATTGGAGAAGGCAGTTACATGAAATAACCCAAGACCTTCACACACAGTACTTTCTTTTCATACAAGTTTGTCCTGTATTTTTTAAATCCTCAAATCTTTTCTGAAATGCTAGTATTTCTTCTCTTAGTCTCATTACTTAAATAATCCTTTCAAAATCTAGTTCCTGTAGTTACTTACATAGCCTAATTGATATCAATGGATATTCTGTAATTCTTTGGATAATGAGATCTGTTTTAAGAGTCCCTTTATTACCCATGGAGATCTTGGCAAGTAACCAGCAAAATTAATTTCCTTAGGCAATTTTAATTTCAACTGTTTTAATTGAAAGGTAAACAGTACGAGTAAGTACATTTCCAGGAAACTGCAGACATTCCAAACATGTAGGACAGCTACCAATATTCCTCACTGAAAGAGAGAAGTAAAAGTATTCCATTTTTAATTTTTAAAACTTAGTCAAAATATCTCTAAATTTCCAGAGGTACACACAGGAAACATACATACTAAAATGTTAATAAACAAATTAAGTAGGAAGGAATCTCAAAGTTCTGGACAGTTCAAAGTGAAGAAAGGGAAGAGTCTTATGATCAGGAAGAGTAGCAATATTCTACTGTCTAAGGACAGAATTGTTTGACTCTTGCAGATGTAGAGTTAATTTCAACCTTGCTTGGAGGCTTTAAAGTGAGTAACACAAAGATTTCAAAAGACAGATTTTCAGTCACAAAGCATAGTGTATCCTCTAAGTAGAGTACCCTTTAAAAGAGGGCTGGAAGGGATAAACTTCATAAAAAACTATGCATACTTCATCATAAATGCTCCCATTGATATCTGCTCCATAAATTGGTGCCACAAAAGTCAAGTTCTTCCAGTATTTACGCTCCAAATCTTCATAGTCTACATATCTTGGAGTGCGGTATCTGCAGAGAAAGAGGTAGGCAAAGGTTCATCACTATCTTTCAACAACCACCTTTACAATGGACTATGCTTCTGAACCTCCAAGATAAAGTCACTTTATGTCAAACTGTCTGAAACAGAGAAATTACTAGGTGTCCTGAATTCTCGGTTTCATGATATCATGGAAACCTCCTACCTGACAGCTACAGTAACTAAAGTCATCCACCAAGCTATACAACATTTGCTTCAGTCTCCAGCAGCAAATCAGCCCATCTACCGACTATCCTTAGGCTGAGAGCCTCCTTTTTATTTCCCTTCCATAAAAAAAAGACACATATGGAAGAGCCACACAATTAACAAGTATTTATTGTGTTCCTACCTCACTACCAACTCTGTAAACACTCAGATATAGGTCCTGTACAAACCTGTCCCAGAACACTGTAAACTAACTCAGCCATGCAGCCCTCACAGGCAAAACCAGTACTTTCTTCTCTTCTTCCTTCCCCAGAAAAACCTTTCAAGAAAAGCTGTTGTTTCAAACAGCTGATACAAAAAAATCTACGATGCACAGAAAAGAAATATTTAAGGGAACTTTTCTTTTTACTCCTTTATAACAGGACGACATACCACACTTACATGCTTAGTAAGTACATAATATACACTTAGATGCTTAAACATACCTACGAAATTTCAAAATCATGTGGGAACACAGCACAATCACACTACCATAGCAACATCTATCAACAGCTTTGTCAGACCTCGGGATCCTTTGTCAGACCTCTGTACTTCCATATTTAGGTCTTCAGAAACAAAATTTACTCCCCCATTACTGCAACTATGAGAACTAAAGTTTCATAGTAGAACTGCCAGTTCTACTGCAGTTCTACAGTGCTACAGTTGAACGACTAGAAAAAAATCCAAACATACAACACTGGAACCAGGTACTTCTACGTCACATAGTAACTCTGAACAGAGACACAAAAAAATAGCAACACATCTTAACCAAAGCATTCTCAGCAACAGAGCTGTTCTAATTATTTCTCGTGACAGCTCCAGAAATCAGATTGCATTTCTGTTTGGCCCTGAGTAACAGGCACACATGAACTCCTTGATTACAGGATGCAGATATGCCCCTATTTCCCAGAGGTCAAGTAGGGAAGCACTTTGGTTCAATGGTGAGCTGCAAATGTCTAAACAAATAAAAGATGAAATGCATTAGACTAAGTACACATGATCCTTCTAAAGGCAACTGTGATTTAATTTAGATGTTCATGGCCCTTCTCTCTTACCCAAAGGGAATAGATAACATCCCAATACTCCAGAAAAAAGTCTTTAAGTGAGAAATCTTCTCCATTAAGGAGCAAAATCGTTTTATGGGAAAAGAGAGGCTCTCAGCTACTTAAGAGTTTAAGAAATAGAAATATGCAGTAAGAGCGTCATAGAAGGTTACATGACACATTTTCTCAAGAGCAGTGACAAATATTTGGAAAGACCAACAGCTAGTAACAGACAAGAAGTCCGCTCAACTGTTCTACATTTGCATATGAAATTAAGTTGCCATCCGATTTCAGTAAAAACAATTAAAACAGAAATCAGAAACACTTCCAAAATATATTCCATGATGAATAAAATAAACATAACAAACACTGTGATACATATTAAAAACTTCCCAGCATTTCTGCATTAATTAACTATTTTAAGAAATTAGTGTATCTCAATTTATTAGGGGCTAATGAAATGTAAACTTTAAAATCTATGAAAAAGTATTACTGAAAATTACATCAGATATCATACAGGTATTATGATTTATTCTCACCTCTAATGTTTACGAAACAAATAATTTCAAGAAGTACAAAATAGGTTCCCATTTCCAATTACCAGAGAAAGAACACTGTGCACTACACTCAGTGTTGCACAAGTAATATATGTGCTATTCTTTTTAATTGGGAAGAAAAGAAAGGTTGTCAGTTTTGCACTATCATGAAGGCATGGATACTATGGAACATTTGCTGAGGAGCCCCCTTAAAAGCTTTACATGTCCTAGTTTTTTCCTGATCCTGATAACAGATTATATTCTTACATCTAATTTCTGAATAAACCCATGAGAGAAACTTGCCTTCAAACTCAGGCAGTATTACCTTCCTTCATTCAAATATCTTTTCTTTCTAAGATCTTTTGACTCATCTTCCAGAAATTACTTCCACTCAGTTTTGAGGAGATATTCGAGTAAAATATATTCTTTTTATGTGGCCAAAATGACAGGCAAGAATTCCTTCTATCAATTCCTTCTTACTAGAATGCTCACCAATGTGGAACATTTCAGTACAGTACCTAGCCCTTCATGAACATCTTTTCTCCCTTCCCATAATATCCATCTTGCTACAACCAGAACACAGATATCCACTAGATGCTGTTGAGTTCTCTTAGATTCATGTAAAAGCTTCTGGACTGATTAAAAAAGATACAGGGTTTTTTCAGAATTACATGATGATAGGCCATTCCAGTATCTGAGAATTAAACATTAATAGGTGTACTCAAATTAAAACTCAGTTATATAGTCTGTATCATCTACACTATTTTCTACATAAACGTCTTCTGGAACATAATGATAAAAAGGTAAACAGAAAGCATCATGTCTCAGGTTCTTCAGATGCTTTCTTGCTGCCATGGTATCAGAAGCTTTCAACAACATACACACAAACAATATTCACATTGTGGTACTCCTCCACACCTTGGAAGACAGGACAAAAAGTTAAAAAAAAACACCAGCTGCCTTGCACAATTCAAAGAAACCATAACATGTGAAGATAAATATTTGTCTTACTAAACAAGAGTACATACTTGTCACTGTTGGCTAGCTGCCTGAACTCCTTCACTGTCATGGGCTTTTTCTGAATGTTGTACTGTGTGAAAAGCCCGGACTGGCCAGTGACCATCTGTTGAATTGGAGCAGGAATCACCAAGTCTTCAATATCATCATAGCGTTTTCTTGGCTTCCATTCCTTTGGTGGGATAACCTTTAAATTCAGGAAACAAAACAAAACATCACACTTGCAATAACAATTCAAAACATCCTGGAAAAAAAATGAAACAACAGTTGAATATGCCCACATGATCAAAGGAACATTTGCTTACCAGCTGTTTCACACTAACTGATAATGTAAGTGCTCCTAGATAATGTAGAAAACCATTCAAAACACACACAGTATCACCTCAATTCACAAGCAGCAAGTGACCAATTTACAGCAATTCATAGACAACTGTGCAAAAATACACATTTATAATAACAGAGTAGATAATTTTTTTACAATCAGAAAGCCTTATAACTGACAAATAGTTTGCAATCCACAACATCATATATAATTAGTGTTAAAAAAATGCGTGGCTGTTTCATTTCAAGATTTAGAGGCAAACATGTAGGTGCTAAGTCAAAAGCTGGGCTCAATTATCTTAGACATCTTTTCCACACCTAAAGATTCAAAGATATAAAATTTTTATCCTCAATTAAAATAAAAATTAAAAAAAAAACTTGACAGTCTCCTGTCTAGATATCATTTGGTATAAACAGTATGTATAACTATCTTTTAATGAAGAGTGAAAAAATACACTGTCTGTTTTAGAGACCTTTAGATTTCAGAATCTGCTCAATTTACTCCCATAAAACTACAGGGTACAACTCTATTACAGTAAGAGTTTGCACTAATTTAGATACATTAGCTTTTATAATTACATGATTTAATCCTCGTAATTGAAGATTAAAACTATGTGCAGATTAACCAGTTGTAAAGTTAACGCATTTATTTCAAATACCACAGAACTACCCACAGTCTATGAAAACTCCTCAGCAGATTCTGAAGGGTTAGCAAAAGAAGTAATTAAGAATTTCAAAGAAGCCTGTAGTCATACCAGTGTTCTTTAGCAGGCTGTGTAATTTTGAACATTCCTTGCATATATTATTTCAGCTGAAAACAGGTAACTCTCTAGATGTGAAACTGTATCACTTCTAAAACAGAGCAACAGAAAATTTTTATATTTTTTGGTCTGGTTTTGTTTTTGAACTTTTACTTGTCCAAAGGCTTAATGACATGTTTTTTGATCCACTCATTATTTTCATTCTTCTGGTATGCTCAAATCAGACTCCCACAAACACTGGCTTGGAAACTTTTAAAATATCTTACAGCAAAGTAGGACAGCTCTTATAAACATGCAACAAGTGAATTATATTGTTTGAATAATTAATTCATAATTTAGAGGTAGTGTGACAGACTTAAATGTTATGGTTAAAGGCTTAAACATTGTTATAAAGGACTTTTTCCCCATTATGGCAAAACTGTATAAAGAAGCTGCGCCCACCTAAGCCCACCCCTCCCTGAATATGCCTCCTGACTGGAACTTTGGACTGTGAGTTAAACCACCTAAGGAAACTTGAGATAAGCTACTATTGTTCAATTGACACGATTGTTCAATTATCTCAAGTTTAGGAAGAAGAAAACAAGGCTGAAGGAGAAGAAGGCATCCACAAGAAAGCCAAACCCAGCAGCTGTCCTGAGAATCAGCTCTGGCTGGGTTCGAGGTGGGGGAGGCCATAGCTCACAGGCCCATCTGCTGAGACCAGGTTTGCACACACTCCCCCACAATCTACGGAGGACGAGAGGTTTTGGGGGTGTGGCATAACCTCTGGTCAGAGACAGTGAACACCCATCCTCCCTTACACAAACTGGCTCAGTTGCAAATCCCCCCACCCCTGGACAGCCACATCCACAGGGCATTCACGTGAGAGGCAGCTGAGGAGGTGTCATAAGCCGTCAAAGACCCCAAAGCACCCCCAGACTCATTCCTGAGGTAAAGGGATGCAACTGACCCAGAGCCTGTTGCAAGAGACAGTGTCAAACTTGCCCCCTACCCCCCTGCCGAGGACAGCTACCTGGGCATTCCCACTTGGCCTGAATGTATATTAATCTATGGTACTCTGGTTTTTGGGGGACCCTCATCATCAAGACCAGAAGAAGAAGGCGAAGATGTTGTTGGAAACCACAGAGCAGTGATATTTCTACTTAGCCTGTCTCTCTGTCACTCTTTCTCTCCCCCTTTTCCCTGCTTCTTTTCTGTTTCTTTCTATATCTCTCTCTCTCTCATTTACCGTTACATAAAATCCATACTTTCAACTTCAGCACATGCTCTCGTTTGCACCTTAATTCAGGCAGAAGCATCTCTCTAACACTTTTAATAACAGGATCACAACAAGGCAGTCCTTAAGCTAGGCTGTTCTCTTAAAAGCATTTCAGGATTCCATATAGAAGTGTCCATTAGAAATTTCACTATTACATCTCTCCATGAAAGTAATAAAATTCTAAAACAGATAGATCCTAAGATCATTTGCTACCTTCGGAAAGCTATCACAAATAGACAGATTGTAATGTTAATGTACTCAAACAGTCCAAAGAAATCAAATCAAGACCATTAGTGCTAAAAGCACACAGCAAAAGATGTATATCAAGCCAAAGAAAATTTATCTGAGAGTAACATACTTCCATAGCCAGTGTTTTTACTTTACACATAAACAGGTGTTTTTATCCAGTTTCTACACAGATCCAACTCCCTCTTTTCCTTTTTCCCCTCTCAGCTTCCACAGGACTTCTGCAGTACAGGAACTACTTAGCAAGTTTCAGTGTCATTTGCTTTTAAAGAAAAAAATAATCCGATCATCTTGCGATTCCTACTTATTTCTTTCACAGAAATCTTAAATTATATGCACATTAACAAAACACAAAATGTTAGTTTGGAAGCAGAGAAGTCATGCATTCAGAATATATGCAAAGAAATCAAATACGTGCACAGAGATTTCCATTTTCATGATTATTAAGCATGAAGTTGGAGGATTGGCTCAAATATATGAATACTGAAAAGCAAAATTTGCATTATCTTATTTAGTTCAAGGTCAATGTGCTTTAAGCAATAAAAATATTTTTGTGAATACGGGTTCCCTTCCAGCTAGCTGGAGTATATTTATTACTGTTGTAATTAGAGTGCTGGTTAGAGAAGTGAATTCTGTGGGGACCAGTACACAAAAAACGTTTTAAAAGAAGATAAAAATAAACTTCCTACCCCAAAGAATTTGCATTTTCTAATGAAGACAAGGACAAGGACTGAAAATGTTAATATGTCATGTTCAAAGAAACACAAAGCCAGTCAGTTTAAAAGCTGGAAATACTGACTAGGTCTCTGTGTTTTTACCACTGACCTGTCCCACTGAAGCCTCTTCATATTTCCTTTAGTAAAAATAGCGTCTTCAAAAGTCAAGCAAGTTATTCAATGGGAGCAATCTAGACCAAATTCGTCAATCAAGCTGTTGAACACTCAAATATGAAAAAGGAAAAACCTAAGGCAAGGCTTTCTCATTTACATATTTATTTACTTATTTACCAAAGATCCTAAGCATATTAATAAGTCTAGTATCATCTAGTGTGATAAACATACAGTTTTAGACAGGGATGTCTTAGTTATACCAGTCAGTCTCCTGCATGAAGACTGCACATCAGTACAACTGAGGTTAAAGCAGAGTGCGATCAGCACATACATTTCTGCTAAATCCTCTTTCATATACTGGTAATCTCCGGTAGATCTGCTTCTGAATGGCACTGGCTACTACTTCTATGTAACTATTTCTCCCCAGCTCATCTAAAAATTGCTTTTCTTGCACTTGCCAGTATCTATTTTCAGTACAGTGTTCCGAAATTACTTTTCCACTTGCCAGTGTGACTGCAAATTAACTTAACTATTTTGCTCTATATTAATGCAGTTTGAGTTTTTGAAACACTTTGTTTTCCAGTAAAGACAACTAATCTATCAGTGTTCCTTGTTTGTCATTTGTCCTGTTGTTTTCAGCCTCTTTTTCCTTTTTAAGTATAGAATCCTTCGTAACAGTAAGACTGAAATAGATTTTCTATGCCTAAAGCTCATTTCAGACTTTCAAAAGCCTAATGGCAATTTTTTTGCCAATTTGCCAATTTTGCCAATTTGCCACAGTACGTTATCTGCTTTGGAAATGGTTTGATATTGTATGTCAAGTACCTTAATTACTTGTTTCAGACATAGTATTAGGAACTTCAGGGGTGGTCGCAGTTCTTTTAACATTTCATTTCCCATACTCCTTCCTTCCTTCAATATATGCAAGCCCTACAGTCATTTCATCCCCATTTACGCACACATATTTTTCTACAGAGGTAACAGGTCTTCTCCCCTTATACGCTCACATTTAACTCGAAGTGTTGGATATGCCTACTCTGATTGAGTTCTCTGTTTAGAGTTTAAATTACGGTTTCTGCATATGCACACAGTTCTTCTGGTAGTTGTTACTCTTCTTGCATTTATACTTGAGACTGTGCATCCTAGACTTCAAAAAAAAATCAGGTGCTGTGCAAGTTAATTTTCTATTACTATCAAAATCTGAAACAAGTATTTTTTCCTGTAACTTCAAACACAATTTCCAGAACTCAGAAAATGTCCCTTAAACTTCTGCAGTATGAATTATTCACTTGGTAATATTTGTTTTAAAAGATATTTAGTTGGGTTTTTTCTATTTACATATTTTTAAAAATATTTTCAAAATACAGTGAAAAATGGAATATAAAATTGTCAACACAACCTAGTAGTGTATAGCAAGTAAATGACAGACTGAAAACAGCATGAGATGCTTTAGTTGCTATTCAAGCAAGCAAGAAGGTATCACTACAATGAAGTTTGCTGTTCAAGATAAAGGACTGCAATAGTTCATACCCACACAAATGAACAGGTTCCAGAACACAGCTGAATATAGGAATAATTCAGCTCAGGCTTTCCACTGTTGCCTATTTATCACATTTCTACTTCTGTTTGCAGAGAACAGTTTGAGAATATAACCTGTATGTACTATATCAGCTGAAATAAGGAAAACAGATAACCCTCAAGGTTTTCAAAGAGTGAGTAGTTCAGTTTTTATTTCACAGGAAGCAGGAGGTGGGAGTGGGCAGGGGGGAAACAAAGAATTTCAAGTTTTACTCCTCCTCCCTCAGATTCTAAATGGCTTGACCATGCAACATAAGCTTCAAAACCCAGTGATGGAGATGGCTACTCCCACGGAGTACTTACAATAACTAAGATGGTATTTCTAGACCTGCACTGGTTTCTGCTGGTTTGAAAACTGGCAAAACAGATACAGCATAAACACTTACACAATGTATCACTAAATTAGGTCAGACTGAGCCTCTGACAATCACACTCTGCTAGGGGAGGAACTCCTGCTGTAAGGTCCTGGATGGGCCATTGTTCAAAGGGCAATACAGTCGCAGTTAGCGTGCCTCCAGTTCTTGGTAACAAGAACATAACATGATCACCATTAAAAAGAAAACTATTTCCATTCAAACACTGCCTTACAATCTTTATGTTCGCCATAATGGAGTGGGATTATTTGACCCAGAAAAGCTTTACATAACCCTAAAACCCCAAGTTCAACACCTGCTATATCAGGACTACTTTATTTACACTATCAACTCCATGTTTTGTTCTGATTTGACAAAAATAATTTAAATCTACTTAGAAAGAGAACCTATTTTGTTATTGTAAACTTGTAAATAATTTACAGTTAGAAGACAGTATACAAAATCTTCATTAGTCTGCATGAAATATCAGAGACACCAAAAGGCTTTCTTCAAACAGTAACAAATCATTACCTACTCCTTGAAAACCATTTGGAAAAAATTTTAACTACTAAAAAGGCCAGGTTTGTAATGAGCAAAATACAAATAATGGGAGAACAGGTATTAGGAGCATTTTTCTTCTGTGTTATAGATGTTTACCTTTGCAACTCCAGCCCTATGAGCGCCTTGTGATTCCATGTATGCTAAGTATTTGTTGAATTCCCTGAATTCATCCATCGAAGGCCTAAAAGTCATGATTTTGCAGCTTGGGTTTGGAGGACTATCTGATGTAACAGCGGCCATTCTGGTTCAATTTCAATCCAGCTGTAAAAAAAAAAAAATATACGCTGTAGAGAATAATCTGTAAAACAAATTCTGAGATTCAAGATACATGGTTTCAAACAGGAAAAAAGTTTCTACAATTATCTGCCCGTGCTAGTATAAAAGGCACAAAACAAATGTTTACTTTTTCTCCTTACTCCTTTAAGAATACTCAGCCTTCACCCAGCACAAACACTATTGTAAATGACATGTACACCGTCCACACACCTCTGCTTTAACAGCATGTTTTCTCAAGCTAACCTAGCGTCTTCCTGTGTAGATCCATCTGCACAGTCTAGAGAGTTACATTACACAGGCATAACCTAGTGCAACAAAGCCATATGTTTGATAAAATATCACTATTCCCATTAAGTAAATGGAGAAAACCAATTAATCACTTCCCATTCACACTGCAAATACAGAGGAAGAGCACTTGGATTTTCTAGTTCTTACCATATGCAGTTTAACAACAGGCCTATATTACTGCTTGCTGTCTGAAAACTTCAACAGAAAAAAAAAGCATGCAAGCCATACATACAAAATCAGAAATCAAATTTCCTCTGTTTTGCATTTCTGCACTGAGGATGACTAAAAGAAAAAGTCATTTCTATTTCATATCAGGATACAGTACTCATGAAAGGACTGATCTTTAGGCAAGTGACAGATACACATTATCTTCAAATCAGGTGTTGCAATTTCCAAATATATATCACCATGTGCCATATGCTGTTCACAAAATTCTTCACTAACCATACAAAAAAAATGCTTGTAACAAATTTCTTCCAACATGCTCTGATCACATCTGAGATTACCTCAACCCTTCATGCCCCACACTGGGTGCCAAACTGGCAACTAAGTACCACATAGCCGATCACTCACTTCCCCCCTCCACAGCAAGACTGGAAGGAGAATCAGGAAAAAAAGTAAAATTCATGAGTTAAGAACAGCTTAATAATTGAAACAAAGCAATTTTTTTTTTTTTAAATCATCGAGAGAGAAAAAACCCAAAAAAACCCAAATGATGCACAATACAATTGTTCACCATCCACTGACTGATGCAAAACCCATCTCCAAGCTGCGATCAGCCACCCTTCTGAGTAACTCACCCACATCATATACTGGGCATGGCATTCCGTGGTCTTGAACAGCCCTTTGGCCAGTTCAGGTCACGTCTCCTGGTCAGCTCCCTCCCACGTTTTTGTGCATCTCCTTACTGGAAGAGCACAAAACACTGAAAAGTCCCTAATTTAGATTAAGCACTGCTTGGCAACAACCAAAACATCAGTGTGTTATCAGCAATATTCTCATAATGAATCGAAAACACAGCCCTATGCCAGCTAAACAAATTAGTATTAATTTTGCCAATTCATACAAGCAGACGGTGTCAGATATCACCTGCATCACCTTTCGCTACATCACAGATGAAGCCCATTTCCAAAAGCATAAACTGACTTACCAATTAACTCTCAGTTGCTATGTAAACATATTAAATTAAATGATTCATATTGAAAGTCAGTGTCAAAAGGAAACCAGTTACCAGCCTTTTAATCCTCATTTTGTCTATGGGTGAAGAATATAAGAAACCACAGTGCCTGCATGGATTCCTACAAACCTGAAACTCTCTCTTTGGAATTTTTTCTTTTTAATATGAAGGGGTAGAAGTTTGAAATACATCTGATTTCCTATATTTCTTATGCAAAAGGGTAAAGAGACAAGAAAAAGCCATATCCAAGTGGTTCAGCTATGAGAAAAACTGCAGGATTATTTTGGCCAATGTCTCATTTCAAGAACCAGGCACAACAAGTTATTATTGCATAAATTAGCATGATAAAAATTCCTCTTAACCAAAACGTCTCACCAAAATACACCAGTTTTAATAAATGAGCTGCTTTACAAACAGCCATGAACCAAACCAACTGAATATACCCTAGCACTCTGACACAATGAAGAAATTCAGTTAATTTAAGGATTGTTGAATGAACTAATGAACTATGATTAACTCATGCTAACTTTTAACAATCACACATCAGCATTCTTACCTGGCTACTAGATTCCTAAAATCCTGCTTGTGAAGATATTAACAAGATTATTCCCTTATTTCTCTGGAACCAAGACAAGCCTCAAGCATGTAAAGTATCGTACTGTGATGAACCTCAATCTGTATCACAAGCAGAATTAATAACTTTCAACTACTTATGAAGACATGTGTAGAGCACTGAAAAGGCAGAATTCTGCCCAGCTTCATTGCAGTGTAAAAAAGACAAATCCTGCCTTTCGCAGATCTTTCTTCTACCAGCTTCTACCAGATCTTAGGGTCCAGGTCCCTAAGCAACGAGCACACAGACCAGCCAGCTGCGTTACTTTCGGAAGAACTAAACTGTTCAGTCCATGCTCCTGTGCAACCCTTCTCCCTCAGTTAAAAACACCTTCTCATTAACTTACTGGGTAAAGCTACTCTTTGATAACACAGTGTTTGCAAGAACTCCTTGAGCAGATTCTACTATATAACATCTTTAGATTAAGTGGCAGAAAGATCATAAATGCTATGCAGAATTTGCTATGCTATAAGTCCATTAGATGTTTCTATTCATTTTATGATTTCTTAGTAATTCAACACCTTTTTACAACTACGATCTATAACTTCTGAAATCTGTTTTACAATTTTATTACTGCATTGCTTCATTAAAAACATCAGTCTGAAACAGTAAGCACAAGTACTGAGTTACAGGGTCTAAAATAAAGCTATGCTACAAACTAATCAGAAAATGTTTGCCTTCCAATTCAATGCAATTCAATTCTATTCTATTCTATTAACTTCTAACACAATATGTAATTCTTTCAAGAACTTTGTGGAACTCCAGAGTCCTACATACCTTCTCCAAACAATGCCTACTTTTGAGTTTTTTCTCACATGCAAAAAGTCAGTTAAACCTTAGCCGAATCATTAAGACAAGAGAGCATAAGATATAGTCCAGTGTAAGAGTTAAGAGTTCAGAGGTTCTTTTGCAGACAAAATCACAACTACTAGGAGGCCATTCTAATGCCAAATCCACACTGCAATCATATTATTGCTGACTTAACTGCCGCACTTAGGTGTACATATAACTACCTATTTTGTGATACTACACAGATGTACAACCTAAGAAATAAAACTTCCAGAGTTTTTATTTACTACTACACAATGAAAATATGAAAGATATTAGTAAATACAAAGTTATAAAAAGAAGGCCAACATGCCCAGGCTTCAGTTTATGAAATAGAAAGACAAGTAATACATACACAGGGAAATTTTACAGTTATTTTAAATCCCTAATACCAGCATTGTAATCAGTCATTTTGTCCTCTTGCAAGACAGTACCGCTTGCTGAAAAAGATGTCCATGACTACCTAGAAAAACAAAGGGTAATGGGAATAAATAGAAGACAAACCTCACTCAAATTATCATGCATTAGTACTTTGCATAACACTGAAATAAGCTTTTTAGCTAATCATGGGAAAGCATTAGCCAAACACGCCCAAGCTATGAACCTGATCCAATAAACTCCATAGCCTAGCCAGACAGCTTCAAGCTCTTGGTGACCAAGCAGTTTGCCTATGTCTTAAAGGTGTCTGATCAAACAATTCAGAATTTAAATAAAATACAAGCCCGTAATCTGTCCAAAGTTGCCAGCTAAAGAGCTAAGATGTCCACCAAATAGGTAGGTTAAAGAACCCGATCCTCCTTTTGAAATGTTTATAGCCATTGTAAGTCCTTATTAAAACCCTCGAATCATCAGCCAGGAGAATATTAATGCTACACTTGTCTTAATATTACAGAAGTAAAAACATGAGGTCAGCAAAGTTCAATCATCCACATCTACGTCAGTATGTGGCCCAAGAAATCTGATGAACTAAAAACACCAGAGTTCAACACTAGAAAAGCTCACATACTCACAGCAAGATGAAATTTCATTAATGCTACAACTATGCAAATGCATTCCTCCAGTTACGATGACAGGGAAAGTGCTTTTTTAAACAAATCCTACAAAATCTGAACTGCATAGCTTGTACAGACATAAGAAACCTGATACTAAAGAACAGAAGTGTATATTGCATGCTTGATAACACATTTTATTCTGCATGGTTTTTGATAATTGTAAAATCTCCGTAATTGTTTCTTCTCTATCCTAAGAAAAGGCAAGGACCTCTATAGGTCCTGACCCACCACAGTCAATTGAAGCTTGCCTATACAAATTAGTACCAGGCAACTACAATTTCCAGCCTCCACTGCCAAAACATTGAACTGTTTCTTTGTAATGTCCACAACTTGCTATACTGTTACAGCTGTCAGAATACTAAATAAAATTTATTGGTGGATGTGTTATCAGTAAAACACTGTTCCTCCATGCAGAATCCTCTATGCCCTCAGAAGAATACAGAATCCGTTATTACCAGAACTGGAAACCATCTTCCAAGTTCCATTTATTTGATACCTATTACAGAAATCTAAACTAGCAATTGTGTTTAATCAAATTACAAGCAAGAAACCAATTCACACTGGAAAATATTAAAAACTAGAAAATATTAAACCAGAATGAAACACACTAGAAAAAGAGCCCATGTTAATTTGCAGTTAGTTAAAAGGCACAAAAACCTGTAGCCTTCACTACATGAAACCAACTTAAGAGTATCGCAATATTCTCTCTCCACCTTAACACTAAGATGGCAGATGTGCTCTGAAGGCTATCCACTTCTTTTTGCTTCTAGTCTAAAATAAACTAACCTGTACTTTGAAATCCACCCATCATCAGCAGGGAACCAAAACTTCCTAGCTTTAAACTACACAAGACTTGACAAAATAGTTCTTCCAAAGATGCTTTGTGGGAGGCACCTCTTGACTGGCCACTTTGGGCAGTCCCCTCTACTGAAAGCATTGTTGAACAAAAAGAAAAAGAATAGACTGCTACATCTACTCTACTAAACACAGAATTATTAGCCAACATGGAAAAGCAATAAATAACTATAGCCCACTATATCATGAAATATATGTGGTCATATTTTGAAAGATTATTTTATTCTGTGTGTTCTAATACACAACATTGCAATGTCCACAAGCATTACTTCACTATCCAAATTAAACAAATTACATAAAGCAAGCTCCAGGAAAAAAGTAGGAAGGAAGATGGGAAAAAAATCAGACCTCTGAAGGCCATCGCTTCTCACAGATAAGTTAACTAAAACACACATTTTTCCCTTTTACTTTTCTTGCAAATTTTCACCCACACTAACTATGGGACAACAAACATTTGACAAAAGAATTAATCCCACGAACTTTTTTTAAGTAGATAACAACAACAAAATGAACTTGTCCAGAGAAAGGCATGCACAGGAAGCCCCAGCATTTTTTTTGAGGCTGTTTTACAAAATAAACATGTTTGCACCACCAGCTCTGCACAAACTGGAAAGGAAATAAGTAGTAGAAAACCATGCCTTTAATTAACTATTAATCTATAATAGTTTCAGCAGCAATTTTACTTGTAATTTAAGTAAAAACTCTGTGGGTAGACTCATTATTTTTAAAAAGTTGTTAGCATATTCTGTAAGTAGGTACCATCCAACTCGCTGTACTGTTCAGCAAAGCAAATTCAAAGACACAAAATACTACAATAGCGCACTTTCAGGTAACATAAAAGCACAGTTTGCATGTTCAACTCTTACTGAGCATGCAAATAGTTAACTCTCGCTGTAATCTGGGTTTGCACATTTATGTTTGAATTGTTCCTCTAATAACAGTAAATGTGCAGGCAATTAGGTCTGCCCACTTTATGTACCTGGCTTCAAAAGAGATCCTATCAGGAATTCCAAATCTGTTACTTAGGTTATTTGATTGAAGCAACTGTGAAAATAAGTATATGGAACACGATGCTTTGTATCTGTGATATGAGGTCAAATCTCACCGTTAGGTATGTATTCCTCAGACATCCACCACTATCAGAAAGATTCAAGTTTTAAAATGTTAGGAGTATTAAAGATTTTAATAGTTTATTAAACTAGTTAATAAAAACTAGTTTAATAGTTTATAAAAACTTAAGAAGCCAGGAATCTGGGCAGATAAGCACATTCTGAAGATCCTGAAACCACCTCAATTTTACTACAAAGCTCTGAGTAGTTTGCAAGCTTCATTTCAAGTTTACATTTCTACTTCTGGTACTACCCTACAGCAACAATGTTTCAAAACTATAAAAATGGCCTAATTTCAGCCCATAAATTTTGAACTGAAAAATGACCTGAATTCATTCCATAGACATTCTTCTCCCACACCAGGCTCACAGCATGAAAAACATCTTGAAATAAGTGATCTGGGACAAAGGGCAAGAAAAAAAAACCCCAGACAGAAAAAGTATTTTTTCTCATTTTTATCTGCAACCCGTGATTCAAGAGTTTTTGCCTTTTTTTAATAAAAACACAGGTATGAAATCCATAGTCCTAACTGTAAGCAGCATGTAACAGCCTCCAGCAATGGCAAAAGCAAGTTATCAAGAACCTAACTAGTTTCCACAATTGTTAACAGCAGGTATCTAGAATAAGTGCCGGGGTAGCTTAAAATATTTTCAGAATACCATCTCATTCTTCAGCAATGTACATACCAAGGAATCCTTATGCACAGAGGATACTGCTAGATGTCGCAGAATTGGCTGATATTTTCCCCCATGATTTTGAACCTTTGTAGGCCTTTAATATCCAAAACATTTCACGACAAAGCACTCTACAATCAACAATATGTTAAATTAGATATCTTCCCCTGTGTATGTTGAATATTTCACCTTTTAGTTTCATCTGATAGCTCATGTGCACACTGAGAACAGCTATCTAACGCCTCATATTTACCTTCAGACCATCCAGGACTTACAAAACTCTACCATGGTCTCATGCAGTTTATCTCTCTTCTAAACTGAAAACTTCTAGTCTCGCCACAGAAAATCCATATTTCTGATCATCCTCTTTCTAGATCTCTACCAGTTCCAGTAAACTACTTTTAGTTAAGGGAAAAGAATATCCAGGCTGAAAGCACCATTTAAGATGCAAGTAAACCATCAACTCACACAACGGTGTAACAACATTTTCAAACTCGGGTGCAGTCCTCACAGAGTCCAGATAGTGATTTGGCCTAGCTCTCAGTTTTCAAAAAAACTAATTTACAACTACCTAAAAGTTCAGAAAAATATTCATTGCTCATGCAGCCTATAATATTGCTGGGGATAGAAACTGTAGGTGGTAGATGTGAACTTTTTACCAGTTTTACAAGGCCTGTCATTTCTGCCTATATGGCATATAATTCACTGCTTTTACAGGCCCCCTCCCAAAAGATACCCTTATAGCTTTAACTTCACAAGTCCTTAACATCAAAACATACATATTCTTCTCAGGGATATGCTACAGTAATTGTGATAATAATTTTCCCAAGGAACCACTATATGGCAAATGCTTTATTAGAAGCTGAACAAGGACAGCATGAAAGGGGAAGAAAAAAAACCAAACAAAAAACACCAAACATAAATGAGGCTCTATAACCTGAGAAACAGAAAGATGTACTTGTCTTTCTTAAAGCTGCTTAATTATGGAACACCTGAAATTGCACTTCTGGACCGGTAATAAAGCTCACTTTCAGTGTGAGCACTCCCACTCTCATAAAGGATTTTGTAATTCCAAGACTTTATGCAATTCCCCTGCCCTCACATTTTGGTCTAAATTACCACAGACCCAAAACTTAGTGGCCAGGCCATAGCCAGGAATGTCCTGCCTTTCTGTTGTTATGACTGAAAGCACGCACACCAAAGCAAACCACCGTATGGTCAGTTTGCATGACCAAAAGCTCATCACGACATACCATTTAATAGGAGTGGTAGACCACCTAATGAACTCACAGAATGGCAGCTGGGAACAATATGGCTCTAACCCACAATATTATATCAGACAAAAGGAGCAAGTTCAACTGTAAAAGGCCTTCAGTGGAAGCCGTATGAGGAGCAGCTGAGGTCACTTGGTCTGTTCAGCCCAGAGAAGAGGCGACTGAGGGGAGCCACGACAGTCTACAACTTCCTCATGAGGGGAAGAGCAGGGGCAGGCACTGACCTCTTCTTCTCTGTGGTGACAGTGACAGGACCTGAAGAAATGGCCTGAAGTTGTGTCAGGGGAGGTTTAGGTTGGATATTAGAAAAAGGTTCTTCATCCAGAGGGTGTTTGGCTCGCCAGGCAAGTGGTCACAGCACCAGCTGGACAGAGCTCCAGAAGTGTTTGGACAATGTCCTCAGACACATGGTGTCATTTTTGGGGTGGTCCTGTGCAGAGCCAGGAGATGAACCCAGGGATCCTTGGGTGTCCCTTCCAACTCAGGACATTCTATGACTCTGCACAGATCTGTATCATAGTAAATCCAAAGCAGATTTCCAGAGGGGCAACAGAAGAACACTGTGAGTTTAGAAGTTTCACCAACTCATATAAGCCATACTACAACTATGAAGGCAACAAATCAGTTATGAAAATATTTTTCCTCTACTATTAATTAACTATTTTTCCAAATTTTAGATATTTTACCTACCTCAGTCTCGAAACACGTATCATAATTTATTCAAATCAAGTACTCTAAATAATTCCATCAAGTAAAACCCAAACATGAAGAGTTTCATTTCTAGAACTTAGCTTCTCACACTCTTCTGTTTCTGTGTCTTTATTTGTAGGTTAGTTTACAGAGTTCTACACTTTTCCCCAATTTAATTTTAAATGGAAATCACTCTTTTTCAAAACAGTTTATGACTACAGACAATTTATCCAGCTCCAAAGCCATAGGCTCGTTTACCATTTGGGCAACTTTTTTAATCAAAGAAATAAACTGTGAAAGTGAAACAAAACCTGACTCAGCACAGTAATGTCTGTCATACAATATCTACCATGAATATAACTACTTATCTTGGTCTTCTTGGAGACAAACTACCTACTAATAACTAGTCTTTTAATTTTATTAGACAAAATCCAGTGGGATATCACAGGTGTAATGAGCTAAATCCCAACAATCCGATCGAGTGACTCTACATTTTACTGTCAGAAATGTTACAAAGGAACTGGAGCATATTTTGTTTGTGAAAGTTCCCTATAATATCTGTATTAGTCAATGAATTATCCCCCCCTTGTCTGAGAATCAGGAACCGATTAGACACTGAAATTTTTTCAGTATTTAGTTTTCAGTAAGAGATGTGCTTTGAACTTTAACTCTTGCAACTTCAATAGCTTAAATTTGAAATCCTGACATGTTTTCTAATCTTTTTTTAATATAGATTATAATGATTATATAGACTGTCCTCAGTTTTCAGGGTATACTGTCCTAAGTATAGTGTCCCAAGTATATTGTCCCAAATATCCTGTCCCACAAATGTTAGATGTAAACAGAATTAAGGATAAAAACAAGTACTTGCATAACTCAGTAGTACAACTACTCACAGATAAAGCCAACAAATCAGCTGCTATGTGCAATTCCGCAATTTTAAACAGGTGAAATAAAAGTTGGAGGAAAGGGTAAGCCTACAGCTGAATTTATTATGACATACAATGACACCTACGAAACATGAAGCAATCTGTAAGTCTTCATATAACAAAACTATAATAAGAGTTTATTTATAACACATTTTGGGACTTTAGATCAGCAAATTCTTACTAACACCTTCATTATGTGATTTGATTACACAACAATTACTATCCTCCAAATATAAAATATTGCTTATCCTATGGGTCTTCTGTGATTCTAAACAAAAATCAAGAGAAGAACTCATCACATCACTTGCTGATTTTGAGATATGAATTATCAAGATAGTGAGTGACTGTGGAGATCTTTTACCAGATAAGTACTAAAATCTTAACATTTCAGAACATCACTTTTTGAACCATTCCTGTGATCATGCAGAGATCTTGAAAATACCTTATATTGACAGAATTATAGTAATACACCTTTGCTTCAAAGCTCCACGTATACTAAATTCATGTTTCAAAAGGTGTTAGGGTGGATTTTTTAAAATTTACATTGGAGGTAGTAGGATGAAAATACGACCTTTAACACCACCACAAACCCACTCTCATTCTGTTCAGCATAATGCTGATGAAACGTATCTCACCAAAAGAAAACTAAGAAAAAAAATTCAATATCAAAGTGAATTACCTGCAGAACTAAGAATTAGACCAACCAAGAGCTGCTTAAACTCAAAAAGTTCTTAATCTATAATCTACTCAACCCAATATTTTGTAATACAGTTAAGTATAAAATTGTATTTTTAATAATTACTATGTTTGCTAATATTACCTTAGGAATATTCTAATAATTGCCAGTTGACAACATAATTTTATTATTTGAATGCAATACTGATTGTGCATTCAGATTTAGTGCAGAACTATTTATTTGATTTGTTTAGAAATTAGGTCAAGAGACACAAAATTCTGCATGCAATACTCAGCAATAATTAAAGAGTAAAACTTATAGGCTTTGAATTTTTTTTCCTAATTTATCAGATTTACCATAAAAAAAGACATCAGAGACCAAATCAGACTACATTTTTTTAAAACAAACACTGACCAAAAGACTTTTCTCTCATATACATTATTCCAACTCTAATACAACAGCTATTTAACCATGTCCACGTATCTGGGTAATACATATTGTTTCCTGGGTCATTCCCTAGAAAGGAAATTGGTAGCACCAACACCACTCCAAACCTAAGCCGAGAAAAAACTAGCATGAGGGGCAGTAGTTCAGTTTACTCTCATTTCAACTACCGAAACAGAAATCATGCTTGTGATTTCCATTTTCTTGTGTTTGAAAAGTACTTCTCTGAAGCAATGCCATCAGCTATTTATGACAGTTCAAGGAAAAATAAAGGTAAAGCCCAAGACAAATTTTACACCATAGACATAAAAAAAACCACATTGCATTAGGCTGCCATTAAGTTTCTTGTGGAAAAAGTGATTCAGCTTAAAAGGTGCTGGTTTAGTAGCCATTAAACATAACTTCAGTTCCTATAGTTGATAATTCTCAGCAAAGAGTCATCTATCTACAGTTTAAAAATTAAAAATAAATGCCTTTATTCTCTGAGCTGGTATAATTGTTTTAAAAAACACACGGACACACGAGTATTTTTCCTAACATAGTTAACGTATCAGAAAAAGTATTTTGCACACAATTCCCATTCCACATTCCCAGCTAAAATCAAATGCAGAGGAGAGAAAGCTCATTAAGAGAAGACTACTATCATGGCATAGAGCCCTTATCCCAAAACCAGCTTCGAAAGCGTGCTATAACCACGGACAGATGCGGAACGGGCGCTTAACTCAATACTTCGCTCAGAACACAACTCTGAAGTCTTAGCTACATGCAGGAACGAACGAGCTGCACCAAAAAGAGACCGTCTGGAAACCCCACAACAATTTCATCGAACCCCTGATAGACAGGGAGAGAGGTAAAGCTCTATTTCACTCCGTCCACCCACTCCAAACACGTGGAGAAGCCGCCCGACCTCCCGGAGAGCTCCCACCGGCTGCCCCGACGCAGAACTGCCGACCGCGAGGAGGAACGCGAGACCCACTTTTCCCACTCCTGCCGGTTTCGCTTCCTCACCTCGGTCCCAGCCGCCCCCCTTTCGTCCGCGGGGCGAAGCCCCCGCACCGACCCCTCCCGGCGCGGGGCCCGCCGCGTCCCCACTCACGCCTGCGGGAGCTGCCGGCGGCACTTCGGCCGCTCCGCCCGGCGCCCC
>VZRV01008184.1:213076-235112 GCA_013398115.1 Falcunculus frontatus | reverse complement strand
GGACCCGCGCTCCGGCCCGGCCCGGCCCGACCCGACCCGCTTCGGCCGCCCCGCCGCCTCCCCCGCTCGCAGCCCCGCACCTTCTCCCCGCATACCTGCGGCCGCCGCCAGGGCCGGCTCCGCGCTCGCCCCGCACCTGTCCGGGAGAGGCTCCAGGGGGCAGGCGCGGCGGGAGGGAGGGATGAGGGGGAGCGGCGACAGAGCGGCGCGGGACGGGGCGGAGCAGGGCGGGACAGGGCAAGCCCTCTCCCCGCCGCCGCCGGGCACCCCGTCCCCTCGAGGCTCCGGCTGCCCCTGCCCTGCCGCGCCGCAGACACCGAGCTCCCAGATTTCGGATGACAGCGGCTGGATGCGCACGCGCGCGCGCACGTGACCCAGGGAGAGGTGCCTCGCGCGTCACGTGGCGGGGGCGGGGGGCGGTGCCTTGCGCGCTTCCGGGCGGAGGAGCGGCGCTGTGGGAAAGCGGGGGAGCGGCGCGGGTCAGGCCGACCTCACCGCCCGCGGCGCGGATCCACCGCTCCTGAGGGCCGGAAAGGGCCCGCCCGCTTCTCTGGGCCGCGCCCGTCAGCGACCTGTGCGCCCGCCGGGACACACCTGGAGAGAACGCCAGCGCAAAGCTTAGAGCAAAGTCGGTCTGTTATAGAATCACAGAATCAGCTGGGTTAGAAAAAACCTTTGAGGCCATCGAGTCCTGCTTGTGACCGAACACCACCATGTTAGCTAGACAGCGGCACTGAGTGCCAGATGTTTTCTTAAGCACCTCCGAGGACGGTGACTCCATCACCGTCCTCGGTAGCCCATTAATAACCCTTCCTGTGAAGAAATCCCTCTGCAGTTATTTGTGTTGTAACCTCAGAATGAGCAGGACCTTTCAGGTCCATAGGAATGGTGGATCTGTTGGAGCAAGCGGCAAGGTCGACATGGTTATCCGAATTAATCTCTGTGCCACAGTGTCCTATATCAATCGGTACTGCTGTATGAATGTGATTTTGTTTGCAAAAGTTTAATGCTGCTTTTGATGACAAAGGCCCACAATGCTCAATGCCATGTGTTTCCTTTCTGAAGTGCCATCATACAGTATAATCTTGATTGTTTGGATTGCTGCTAAAATAAATCAGTCTGTGGTTTAATCACTGTGTGATATGCTTTGACTTTTCTTACTCATCAGTAGTCTATGTTAATCTGTTATTTTGCTCCTGGTTGCTGTGTTCTAGGAAATAGTGAAAAACAACCAGAAGATGACTGAAGGACACTACCTCTTTAGTCCTTCTTCAAGTATTACGTTAAAAGAAGTCATACTTTATCTTTGAGAGTCAAAGACTGTTTTCAGTACTAAAGGAGCCTGAAAATACAGGGAATTTTGGGCTGTGGGTTTTTTTGAGAAGCATACCTAATGCTGTAAGTTTGCTGTATTCAGAGACATTTAGGTTGTTTTGTCATTTGGACACAATATTATACATTAAGAAAAGTTGTGCAGCTGTATCTCTGAATATCTCTGTATGGCACTATGTGCAGCAGTGTCTAAAATGAATCATCCTCTTCTGCCTAGGGAAACAAATTTTGTTTCACTGAATATGAGTAGAAGAAACAGCGAGTTGTTTGCCTTCTTCCTTAAGCCTTTGGTGGGGTTAATAAAATATCTGTTTAATGCAAACGGGGAAACAGTGCAGCTGAATGCAGTTTCTCATTGTTTGTTCTCTGCTTGCTAATTCACTATGAAGCAGAAAAGATTGATGACTTTACATTGTTTTCAGATGTGATCTCTAAGACTCATGCAGAGTACTTGCTGAAGATTAAGTACAGCAATAAGTCTTGGAAGTACTGAGTCAACACGTCTTCTAATCTGTTGTTCTTTCAGGTTAC
The DNA here is from genome assembly GCA_013398115.1 of Falcunculus frontatus. Lineage (NCBI taxonomy): Eukaryota > Metazoa > Chordata > Aves > Passeriformes > Falcunculus > Falcunculus frontatus. The sequence goes on along the minus strand of VZRV01008184.1, from coordinate 233,249 downwards.
AAGTCTCTGTGAGGTCATGGAGTGCCTGGAGTGTGTTACATTATTGCCAAAGCATGCACCTCCCGCAGCCACTGGCTCAAGCAGTCCTGAGTAATGGACTAAGGGTGGTGCACATGGGTAGTCTGAGAGCATTAATCCTCACAGTGCTATGGCTATGGAAAGCTATGCCTTGACATCATTTTTCAAAGCCAGTAGCTAAGAGCTTGTCTTTTGATAGATGGAAGTAAGGACAAGAGACTTTTTCAGTTATGTAGCAACACATGGTCTAATAAATCAACGTTTTGGCTTTGTTAAGCTGCTCTGGCACAGTCTTTCCAGTACTTGCTCAGCTGCTCTGGCACAGTCCTTCCAGTACTTGCTTAGCTGCTCTGGCACAGTCTTTCCAGTACTTGCTCACCTTGCATGGGTGCATCTCAAAGCACCTGTGAATTTGCTGGCATGTTCTACCTGGTGGGAAGAATCTTTTTATTACTGAGGTTTAAGTAAGCTTTTCTGCACTTTCTTCCTGCCTTTCATGTTTTGGGCTATGTCTTTAGGCTAGTATTGGCTAGTAACAAAAACCCTGGTCCCATGACCACAACCACTAAGAGAAAAGGATAACCTGTAAGTTCCCTTACCTGTGTTTTAATTTGCTGATGCAATATCTAGGCAGCACAAACCTCTGACCAAAAAAATAGCCTTTTTGCTCTGTGACAGCATATCTTTTCTCTTTCTCAGAGGTCAAAAACCATTCCTGGTTTGCGGAGTTGACATCTGTTTTAGTTATGGATTTGTCTTCCATGACACCTCTGGGTCCCTGTTTCAGTACCACTCATGGTGAAAAATTTTTTCCTTAATATACCCTGAATTTCCTGTATTGCAATGAATGTCTTTGTCTTGTCTTATCACTGTGTTTTTCCAAGGAGGCTCCATCTTTTCTATGCCCTCCCACTGGGTAATGGTGGACAGCAATAAGGTTACCCTGAAGCCTCATCCTCTCAGGGCTGAATAAACCTAGCTCACTCAGTTGCTTCTCATTAGAGATATCCTCCAGTCCCTGACAATTTTGTGGCCTTCTGCTGGAAGTCTGGAAGTATGTCAATGTCCTTCATATACTGAGAGTTGAAAACTGGTCACAGCATGCTATTTCACCCAAACTGGTGCAGAATATTTCATTTTGGTTTTAAATGTAGGTCATTTCCTTATCATGTAGCAGTAATGCTAAAAAATCTTTTCAAAATTTTAAGTAGTGTATTTACTTAACATTGCAGTCACATAGCTATCTGAAGTTATTTTAGATGTACAAAACACTCACTTCTAGAATTTCACTGCAATACTTCTTGAAACACATGAGATGGCAGCAAATACCAGAAACAAAACACTGGTGGCCCAAAGCCGAGAAGCTGATGGCAGTGAGACAGATTTTGCACTGCTCTTGATACAATTGTCCAGACTGTGAAGATTGCTGCAACTTCGGTTATGCTGCATTGAGTTATAAATCACTATGTGAATGCTGGCTGTTTAAATGTAAGAGTGACTGAAAATTTCTGTAGCCTGTATGTCTCATTAAGAGTATGCAGTTTGTTAATGTTAGGTAATAGAAGAAACAACTTTTTTTTTTTTTTTAACTATAGATCTTCTGTCAATTTTTGCATCTTTTTCATCATTTTTTTAAAATATTGACAGCAATATGTAAGCTTCTAACTTGTAATGTTCTGGAAATTTATTCACTCATGGAACTCTGTAGCAATTAAACATGTGAAGATGAAGTTAGGCACATTTGAACTGGGAATGATAAACAGTAAAAATACTAGCGGGACAAATAGGGAGTTAGTTTACCCACAGATACAGTTGGTAGGTATCCTTTGTCCAATAATGTCATTATATCCAGATGAAAAGTATTTTAAATGCTCTGTCAGAACCTTTTGGCTTTATGTAGAAAGTCCCAGAATATCTATGCATCTCTTAGAAAGGCCAGACTAGATAGTCATAAATAGAACTTCCAAGTTGAGAATTCACATTAGTATTTATTTTTATTATATTTACCCTTGAAATTTTATTTTAAACATAGAGGGAACCTTATTGTATTTAACATTAGTCACTTTCATTAGAAAGCTTATGTATCCAGACAGTGTTCCTTTCAGCGGACAGCTTTTTTTCTCAAAAAATGTCAGGATAAAATAGAGAGGCTATTCCATATTGTCTCTGCAGGGCAGTAATGCTAGAACAGTGCATTTCAAGTCTGCAAAGGTATCAAGTCTCTGAGGCCCAGGTTCTGGCCTCCCAGCCAGTTCAACTGAGCAGTCAAAGGTTCATTATGTGGTGACACTAGATTTTTCTTTGGTCGTGTTCTTGCTGCCAGATTTATGAAAAGTGTGATTCTGATTTCCAGTAGTACAGATGGTTAAGAGTCTTAATTGTACTGTAGTGTGAAAGGGATAAAAAATTAACAATACATAACCAGGTCAGCTTGTTTCCCCTCTGTGTCAATGAATTTGTCTTCTTTTCAGTACACTGTTTTCTGACCTATATTTAATAGGGTCCTAGATAAAAATTTTCACAATATCTGTCCATTTTGTTTGCAGTACCCGTGTGACTTCAATAGGCTTCAGTAGTTTTACATGTATAAAAGACAATTCCATGATAATGACAAGGTGAAGATGAATATTCAGACAAGGACAAAGAACACAGAATTTTTTCATGCCCTCCACTGTAAATAAATAACAGAATTCATGTACACAGGTTTATCTGAAAAGAAAGCAAATACATCTTGTAATTAAATAGCTCACCCAGATACTTTATACTTCCAATGAATTTGGTTTGTTGATGTTGTTCACTTAAATGTGGGAAAGTCTTTCGGTTTATAAATTAGGCATAGAGCAAGATGCATTCCACTTAAATAACAGGTTATATGTTCAGGGAACCAAAATCTTTGTGTTGGGAAGAGTATTGGGTATTGGGTAGAGATGGCTGGAGCACTGAACTCAGGATGCTCATGTTCCTTGCTGTATGCAGAAAATATGCTTTATTTCAGAACAATAGGTGGCAGTCTTTATCTTCTGCTTGTCTCGTCCTCAAGCAGTTATCTTGCTTCCACACAAAGAAATAAATAATATGCTTAGACTGCAATAGCAGAAATTAAGTCTTGCCTATGTCAGTAATTTAACTGCTTACATTTAAAACATAAATTAAACTTCTGTAAACAGTCCATGGAATCCACACAGAATCTGACAAATATGAGCCTGCAAACAAGTGACATTTAACCATTACTGTCCTTTTTCTGCGTTTGTGTAATTTGAGGGCTGAACTGAGAAAAATTAATTATGTCCCTTTTTAAAGCCCTCATCCAGAAATATATTCTGTCCTTTCTCACTGAGGAGGTGAATATGGGAGTTTTTTTCACTGCCATCTAGAAGTGTGTGTCTCTGCTCAAGAAAGGTAATGAAGGACCAGAGGGGAAACAGTAGACAACAACTGGGCAAGTACTGGCTCAAACATACCTTGAAAAGAGCTGAAAGTCTGTTTTAGTCTGGGAGATTCCTCAAAATAATTTGAAACCCTGAAAATAAATGGGTTTGTATGAGCTACTTCGACAACTTTTTCCAGTCAAAAAAAGATGGATGTGGGCTCTGCCACAAGTTGACTAACAAGAAAAGTCAACCGCAAGGAAAGTCCGGTGCACTCATGATCATAGGTGGAAATTAAGAAATCTTATTTTAAAGAAAAAATTTAAAAAGCATTGCTTCCATCACCTATGGTGTTTACTCCAGTATCTTTTGTCTCTTTTGTCTTTAAAACCCCTTTATGTGATGTTACAGACAGTATTTGGACTAGCTCTACCTTCAGCTCACTGCACAGAACAAGTATAAAGGAAAAAAATAATCAAGTGTATACAAGCCGAAGTATCGGAATATTATTTTCTAGAACTTGCACTATGTTTAAGCTTCTTCAGAAACTGGAAATTGAATGTAAATTTTACTAACTGGGAGTTTCCACACTTTTAATTGTTCACTTAAATTCTACAGTGTAGTATCTTACAGGGAGATATAAAAGGTTAGCATTTGTAGAAGAAAGGAGTACAAAGATAATATAAATGTTAAGTAAAAAATTTTAGCCAACCACAGGTTACATAGGTAGAATCCTTTAGTAAATAAGTTGTGATTTTCCAGTAGTCAGAATGAACATGAAATGCATGAATCTTCTTGCATTTGAAGTTTTAACAATTCATCCATTTGAGAGTTAATGTAACTAAATGTTGAAATAAATTTTGACTTGATTTTCGTTTGATAGTCCACAGATTTGTTTGCTTTATTTTCCGTATGGAAGTCTACAGACTTCTTGAAAAGGATTTTTTTTAAAATTTTGATTAAATTCAAAGCACTAATGCTGTCATGGTTCTGAGAAGCAATGTGAATTCAGAACCTTTAAAGAGCTTGGAACATACCAACCAAGCAACACTTGAAGATTAGTACACTGTTGGTCTCACACATGGTTTGATTTGATTCAATTTGATTTGATTTGATGTAGCCATTTTTGTTCTTAGATACAGCTATCCATCCCATTAATAATACTTTAATAAAACCTACTACATCAGAGCACCGGAAGAAGTCCAAAAATATTCTTAAGTCACCTGACACTTAACTGAATTTTTAATTTTTTTTTCTCTAGCTGTAAAACAATGAAGAATACCATTTTCTGTACTGGAATCAGACAAGGATTAAAACAGCACAATTTCCGATGTGCAGCGTAGTATCCTCATCTTGGATGATGATGATCTTGATTCTGTTAAAAATACTCAAAGTGACTTTGGTAAATGGAAAATACTGAAATCAGTGACACTAGTTACAGGATGACAAATATGACTTAAATTTATGAAGAGAAATGCATCCAGTAGAAAAACATATTGTAAATAATTTTTTAAAGGTGTATGAACATGCCTGAAAGTCTTTTTTCTGGTCTTTCTGTTCTCTCATGCTGGTTGTTTTTGCTTATTATATTTCTGTATACCCAGTCCATGCATTATTTTCAATCTCATTACTCTTCATTCCTTTGAGAACTGCCAATCCTTGTTAGAGATTATGAACTCTCATATGCCAGTTTAGTAGGATTTTGGTAAAAACAGTAAGCTGAAATGGGGGGACAGAGGTTGGGGGTGTCTCTTAGTTTTCTTCCGACTATGCAATGGTGGAATTAATCCGGTGGATATTGATCTGGTGTGTATCAGTATATAACATTTTCAAAGAGCAAATTCTTGATTTTTTTTCCTGGCTTGTTTTTTAAGACATAAAGGGACTTTTCAACATCTGTCTAAAGTAATAACAACATTTTAAGAGATGACAGTTCGTGGTTTTCAGATTAAATGACATCAGGGATGGCTCCAATCCACGGGTCATCCAAGAAAAGGTAAGAAACAGTAAGAAATTCTGCAGAACTTAAAGTCTTTCATCAGCTCAACTCTCTTACATTTCTACCTTAGAGCTCAGCTCTAAATTCCTATCTGCTTCTCAGTGAGATATATTCAAAACAGAAGATAGTCCCTCTGTCACGGATATAAATAAAAATACTTGAAAAATTTTGGATTTCTTTTGCAAGTACTCTCTGAAAAGAGATTTTGAGAAGAGGAACTTACAAGCAAAATATCTGACTATTTTCTGTGCAACACCCATGTGACCTCACTGAGCTTAGGAAGATTTGTGTTCATAAAAGGCCATCCCAGCCTAAGGACAAGAAGAAGATGAATACTGAAACAAGAATACAGAATGGAGACTGAGCAAGCTGGGGGGGGGGGGGGGGGGGGAGGGTATGGTTGTTATTTTATTGGGGCTTGCATAGCTGGCATAGCTTCTAATTTTCTTAACCAGATCAAAATCTTAGAATATCATAGAAATAATTATAGGACCAGAATCTCAAATTAGAACTTCAGTTAAAAGAAGACAGCTAACTATGCAGGTTTTTGAGAGCAGATACTGCCAAATTAGTGTTACTGTGTTCATAATTTTTATTTCATTTTAAAAAAAGAAAATGCATTATTTGATCTCAGAGCCTGTTGCTACAGGCAATATTCTTAACCAGTTGAACCACAACTAACATGCATTTTATTCTTTTTGTGTCTCTTTTATCCACTTCAGTGTGCTCTTCCATGTGTCGCAAACTACAGATGGTGAAAGTCAACGTTGTCAGTTAATCCTTTTGTGGGCTGTGGCACCAGCTAATCCTCATTTTTCAGTTTCTGGTGTGATCTGTGCAATCACTTTGTTTAATCATTATGCCTGAAATAAAGAATGGCTGTTAACAGCAAAAGTCAAAAGGATTGAGTCAAATTGTTCTTCCACAGACATCCATGCACTTGATTGGCATCACTGGCACTAAAAAGATCAGCAAAAAGGAAAAATTTACCCACTCTTACTCAGTGATAAAGTCTTCACAAATATGAGAAATAAAGCTACATTAGACAGCCACAGAATGTACAGAAGAGGGCATACCCCAGAGAGATTCTTGAATGCACTTGGTAGGATATTATGGTATAAAGAAAATAAGGAAGGAAGCAGTGAGTTACGGAGAAGCAAACAATATTACTAGGGGTGACAGATGTAGGAAACATAGGTGCTTGGTATTGCAGTGCATGTTCTAACACACCTTTTAAGCCCAAGACTAACTATATGAAAAGTATTAATCTGGGAGAAGAAGACGAGGAGGGAACTGTACACCTCACTGAGCTGTAGCAATGGTGAAATAACCCGATTAGAATAAAACAATAAGATTACTAACACAGACAGGCACATCCCAGTATTGGGCTGCACCCAGATACTGTGCTTTCCAAGACATACATTGATAATGAAACACAATGTGTTTCAAAGGCACTGCCATACAGAAGTTGAGCTTTTTCACAGTGTACAGTGTCATTGTGCCATTTTTTGCTCTCTGCTACTAAATGTGGTGGGCAGTGGGTGGTATTTGTGTTGAATCAGGGTATTTTTCCACTCGGTCAATCCAACAACTTACTCCTACTGAGATGAGATTGTGTTTCTTCCACTCACACCCACACAGGCACACAACCACACACACACTTGCTTCTACCACTTACTCTGCATCAGCTCTGAAAGTTGCTAGACCCCTTATCTGAGCAGTCTTAGCTTATTAATCGAGTGATTAAATACATATCTATATCTATCTTTCTGATAAACTGGGATATTGTATCAATACACAGAAGGGACCTTTCAGTGCACAGAGATGTTACAAAAGCACTTGGCAACTGGTGTTAACTGAAAGGTATGTGACATCTCTCATTTTCTGTAGTGATCAGTTCAAGTCCTCACTGATTGCACAGTTCTTGTTGTCCGGTGGTTTGTCATCTGCATCCTCTTACTAGTACAATTTCTTGTTTGTCTCTCAAACTCTTTCTACAAAGTTTAAAAATCAGTTTTGAAAGGGCATATTTTTGAATACTTTCTGTTCCAACTAGACGAGTTAAACTGCCTGGGCAATATGGGAGATACAGTTAGGACATATGGTTAAGCGTCTCACACCCTACAACCACAACTGGGTAAAAGGAAGGTAAGTTCTGCCATACTTGTAGGCTGTGCCTCTCTGCTTTCCATTTTAAAAGGCATTCTTGGAATTCCCACATTCTTTAGAAGTACTGCTTACAGTATCCAAATGTAGCTGGAAATACATTTTTTCTCTTCTTTTTTTTTTTTTTTGGTGTTCTTGCTGAGAGAGACGTCACATGAATATGTTTTGAATTTATAGGGAAGTCTATTTAGCTGCTGTGTGCAGCAGTCCTCACACTACAGTAATTGGCAGTGGAAGAGCAAATGGCAAGATGTGCAGTTACAGTTTATGAGTTTGTGAAAGAGTCTGCTCCAGTGTGTTGGCATGAACCTACCTTATGTATTTGCCTTACTTTCTTGGTAGGAGGAATGTTTCCAAAATTTTTCTTTGAATGACCCTGACTTATTTTCATATATCTTGTAAGAAGAATTTCCAGGTTAATTTACAGATGGTTTTGTAAAAAATTATATTCAAGTGATTGAGGGCCTGAGGACCTGGGAAAATAAAAACTCCTGTACGATAAAGTTCATATTCCTACTCCAGCCAAAACCACTAAAAGATACTTCAGAGAGTTCAGTTTACTACTTTTTATAAGCTTTTCAGCAAATCCTAACACTAAGACTGCAATTTCATAACAGCTTGTTGGTGCTGCTTCTCTCCTTCTCTCACTATGAGACACTCCCACCACACTACACTTTTTTGTTAGCTTATTAAACTCATTAAAGAAGTCAAAATCTAATCCAGAAAAAGAAAAATGTTTTCCTGCATGATTAGCAAGATGAAATGATACATCATCCAAGGAACGCAGAGGACACTCACAAATGGGAACAGGAGAGAGCAAAAAAGAGAAGGAAAGGTAAAATTATTTCTATCTTGACAATTAGTGAAATACTGCAGTGCTTAGAGAAAAGACTATTCATGTTCTATCAACAAATTACAATCAAATTCAGAAAATTACAGTGTTAAATACTCTATCAATTTAATATTATGGTACAGTAGGACACTATAAAAAAAATAAAGCTATTTTTCCAAAACAGTAGGGTACTAGTGAAATCTAATAGTACAAACAACAGAAGAGGAAAATAGTAACCGTAACTGCTCTTGTTAGGTATTGCTTATTATATGAGGGGCTTTTTTTAAAAGCAAATATTATAGTTATTTAAACAGAGACCCATGTGCTCTAAAATTCATGCCTATGGTTTCAAAGAAAATAAGATGAAATGTAAATTAAGAGTGCATGGTTGTGCTTAGTGAGGTCTCAGACTGGTGTTTCTACCTTTGAGAGGGAAGAAAATACATAATTATGATTAAACATCGGAAATAACAGAGAAAGGAGAAGGCTATCTGTCCTGGTTCCAGCCAGGACGGGGTTAATTTCTACAGTAGCCAGGACAGGGCATGACTAGGACCTGGAGCTTATTCTGTACAGCCTCACATCATTGCCGGGGTGAAGGAAAGGGAGTCTCTTCCAAAGAGAAGGAGTTCCTTCTGGTCAAGTAAGTGTGGCAGAGTTGTTTCTGTGCGAATTGTTGCCTCTTTTCTTGTACCCTCTGTCATTAGTATTGCTGCTGTTAGTGTGCATTTTCTTATCTCATTGCTGCTTCCAGTTCCTATCTCAGCCTTTTGTACCTTCAATTCTTCTATCCAACACAGTGCAAGGAAGGGGAAAGGGAAAACAGGGGAGTGAGCAAGAGGTACATGGTTTCGGTAGCAGCACTAATTGGAGAATACCATTCCTAAACCCAGACACTACTCTAAAAAAAAGACATTGAAGAAAACAAAAAGGAAATAGGAACAGCAGAGCAGAACAAAAGAAACCCACAAAAAACCTTGAAAGAAACAGGAAAATAATAGGTATATAAGGAAAAAATTGAAATAACTGAGATAAGGATAATTACAACTGGTCGAAGTGAGACTCCCCAAAATCCACTGATACATTAATTTTCCCCGTTTAAGTATGGAAGGCAGGTTTTTGGAAGAATTGGATTTCTAGGGTCCTGCCAGCTGACACAGTGTAGCCGCTGATTGCAAGCCTGAATCGAGTTTGGAAGATGGAACACCAGTCTGCTATTCCTTCATAAAAACACTAATTGTAGGAAGAGGTTACAATTACAGCAAGTAGCTTTATTGCATTTTGGGCAGAGTAGACGCCAAAAGAAAAAAAGATTTGAATTTTTTTGCAGTATTCTTCCTGTTGTCCTGAGTAGAAATGTACAAATAAATTCCATTCTTGCCTGGTTGGTTTTTTTAGCTCTTCCAATTATCAGTTTGTAATTTACAGTAATTTTTAGTATTTTTTCTGGCCCTTTATTTTTTCCTTTTTTGCAGTCTGAAGCTTGACAAAGTATAGTTAAGTCATTTCTATCTAGGGATGCATGTTTTAACAAAAGATTTGATCACTAATAGAAAAAAATTCCACACTTAGGAAAAAATTTAAAAGCTTTGATCTTGCATGTTTACACAACTGTATACTCTGTTAGAAACCTCTCCTGAGCTGTGAGAAGCTGGAAACAATTTTTTTTCATTGGGGTCTAGCACCCTTGGATTGCTTAACTGAATTATCAAGCTAAAAAGATGTGGGACAACATAACCATGACCATCACAGAAGAATATAAAGGTATAAAACCATCAGAAACAAGTTGCACTTGACACATGAGACCATCACGGGAAGAGAGAAACCCAACTTCTTATTTTTTATCTATGGAAAAAAATATTGATAGCTATCTACAAAGAGAAAAATATTCTATTCCATATAAAATAAAAAGCAGCCGTAGTGCAAACTCTAATATGGGAGTGAAATGACTGTTAGAATATGAATTACTGGAAAAGCATCTGAACTATGGAAGAAAGGATGGTAATGATTTCATTTTCAGAAATTTTTGTGACGTAGAGGGATAAAATAAAGGCACTTTTCTAATAAATAGAAATATTTGTAGTCCCTACCAAATACCTATTCTGTATCTATTTAACTAAAAATGTGAGTCATTTCACAGTCTTGGATAAACCAAAAGCACAAAATATTGGCCACAGTTCAGAACAGAATTGACCAAGTTTGAAAGATTGTCAGCATTAAAATAGTGCTTTTCATTGTTGTTATTTCTAAGAACAGCTATGAAACAAATGTTTGTCACACTGTTTATTGTTATTTTTAAAACTGGCATGTTATCCATTATAGTTTTGTAGACTATTTGTATCTTTCTCTGAGTCTATGCAAAGTGACACTCAGATTTAACATTTTGTGCTTTCACAAGCCCAAGCACATACTGATAATATTTACTTAAGAGGGAAGCTGGCAGATCCCATCCCACCAAAAGCCTCCCTCTCTCCATCCAAATGTCTTTTCCATGGTTCTTTAGCTCCCTGAAACTCTCTAAAACGGGCAAAGAGGAATGCTGTGATTTGCTGGAAGGCAAGGATCATGAAGAGAGGGAGGATTTGCTCAACCCATAACAAGCGTACAGGAAGTAGTTCACAACCTAACACATTCTGCTTCTAAATCCTCTATCAAAACAAGTTCACCAGGTCTGCGGGGCAGAAGAGCATAAAATACGACTGGATGGCTGGGGGGTAGGAGTAGGAACAGATACAGACACTGGGGGACAGGGATGGGGGGACAAAAAAAGGAGATTAGATTTTACATTAGCTTTTTACTTGCTAAGAGTTTTGTGGTAAATTCCATGTGAAGTACAATCATATGACTGGCAGTGTGTTGGCCCCTATAGGGTCTTTATTAAGGAAAATATTATGAAGAATGTTATTAATGAGAAGAGGAAGAAAACCCCATTTTTGTATTACTTCCTACCAAGTAGTTTACTTCGTATTTTATTGGGCAGTCAATAAAATCCATTTGGCAGGTGGCTGAAGGTACCCAGAGGGAAAGTTGTGAATGATTTTTTTTTTTGTTCTTATCAAGGATGTAGCTGCATGGACTTCTGAACAGGACTAAAACTTCAGATGAATAAAATTATTTTACAAGGAAATAGAAATTCTTTTAGTTAAACAGGCTGTTGGAAATTCTCCAATTTTTTGACAGACTATTTCAGACTATTTCATTGAACATTTAATCGTTGTGTTCACAAATATTACTATTCACATACATTTTCATAGATTGATTACAGACTGCAATTGCAATTCTGCAATTAAAATTGCAGAGCCTTATAACACTTTAGAGTCTCTTACTACCGTGCAGTTATTTCGCATCTCTTCGTCCATTGTCCACTTCATTTCTTCTGTTATTTCCTGCTAAGTAGTTTCTGAAATGTTCAGGCTAATTTGTAAACAAAGGTTCTTAGAGAAAAATGACACATACTCCTTGGTACTTGGTCATAAATTTGAAATGTAAGGTTTTATTATCTGCTTCTTAATAATTGGTGACCTGAGTTCAATTATTTATTTCATATATGACTGAATGAGTTAATGAGATATGACCAGGAGAGCAAAAGAATTCTGTTATTTTGATTTCAATGCCACTACAGCATTTTATTACTTTAGGAGCTGCTGAGTACTAAGTCCCATTTAACAGTGCATATTGCTTACCTTGATTAAGAATTGCTTAGACAAGGAGGTACAAACTATACTAGACAGTACTCCTCACCCAGCATTTTCCCTACCAATGAGCCTAGACTCTTTCTTTGGAAAGACATATTTCTGTCTTTTAATTTTGTTCTAGAGTTGATGCTGATTGAGAGAACACAAAACTTCTGTTGAAACAGTAAGGCGAGTCATGTGCTTTTTAATCAAGTAAAAAACAAACATTATTTGATCCTATTATTTATTTCAGCTTTTTTAGAAGATTACCAAGGACAGAGTTGCATAATGCCATTTTGCAATTGGTAAACGTAAGTGCAGAGAAGATACATTTTAAATATTTGCACTCAGGCAGGCTAATATATTAGCACTGTTAGAAGATAGTGATCTCTAATGTTCTCATACAACAATAGTAAACTAACAGGCTATCCTTAATTAACTCAGTGTACACTGGGAAATGAAGATAGAGAGATGAATCCAAGGGTAACAGGTATAGAGCGCTATAAAAGCAGATGTAGTGTGAAACTATATAATTTTCAGAAGCTAGTGCTATGGAAATTCCGACTTCCTCTTGCTTCTGTTCATCTGTGAGTAAATTATATGAGATAGTGTGTCCTTTCTTAATCATAATTATGTTGAAAAACAGAAAACAAATTGTTAGTAGCATCTGAAATTTCTCAGCTTCCCTCATCATTGTATATGGCCATGCTAGCTTAATTACAGATAATGACCTGTCAGCTATCTTTACATCCAAACCAGCTGAAACACTGCAAATAGTGAAATTAGGATTTCCTCTGCAGGTTTAATCTAGTCTGTAGACATATGCATTAGAATATATTTTTAGAATATTGAAGTTCATTGTTTTTTGACACATACCTTATTTAGCAAATAAATAGTTTATTTGATTATTTTTTCAGCACTACACTCCCTGTTTCTCCTAACTCACTCTCAGCTTTTTCTCTTATTCTTTGCCACTGGTCAGTCCTGTCTCAGTTTCTGTTCTGACCAACTGCTTGTTCTATCACCCTTCTTCCACATAAGCCGTAGTGATAATGACCAGAACTTCCTATCAATCTGTCAGTAGATATCCCAAGCTGCATTTTTCATTTTCTTGTTGCAGTCTGCCTTTCCAGTTGCTCCCCAAAGTCTGAGCATTGTTCCTTCTCCACCTGAGTCAGGATATTGCCTTACCATGCTGCACTAAAAAAACAAAACTCTGAATTAGTTGAAGGTCATTATCATGTTTAAATCCTGTAGAGAGGCAAAGTATGTTAATGCAGCACTGCACTGAATCAACATTAATGCATGCTCTGTGGCCAGAGCTGCAGGATCATGGCTGTACAAATCACGTGTGATCCCTTAGAGATTCAGGGACCATAAGTGAACGGCAAGTCATGGTCAGGTACAACACGCTTACTGTAATTGGGATTTTTACAGGACGTACGGCTGCATCCTAAAAAGTCTTCAGTAAGTTTATGTGAACCGGTCCTTTTAAAGCGCTTATATTTTAGCCGTGTTTGATAGTTTTTATTTTCTTTTTTTTAAACAGGAACAGTGAAAAGATATCTAATACCACAACCAGGACATTGCAACATCTTACTCTTTTTCTAAGTTATATGTTAACTAAGATATTATGTAACATTAAAGTATTTATTCAGTTTTGATTTCAGAGACAGGTTCTTCAGTGCTGGTTCAGTCTCGGTCTATATTTAAGAGTTCATGTGGATATGTTCATTAGGAGTTTGAAAAATATCGGATACTCTAACCAGCTGCAAATGTCGAAGAAGATAGCTGAACCAATCTTTGCAGCTTCTAGTTTGTTATCAGAAGAACCAGTCCCTTCTTTCACTCCCCTATCCTCACCTTGCAGTCCCAGTTTTATTGTCTGTGATATTCATCTCCTGTGATCCTTTGGTAGGCCAGCAAAACTTATTCACACAAGAAAATCCCCACTCTTCTCAGGATGGACACAATATAATGAAATCTTACGTAGATTCAATCATAAACTTTATCGGCGTTTATACAGACAGATCGGTGTTTATGTAGGTGTAGTCAGACTATGATCAAACAAAATGCCATAACCAATTGTAGGCTACCTAGAGCCTGAGAGAAGGTACGTTTTGATGGAATCGCTTGCTGCGTTACCAGAATTGTTTAAATAATTTCTTAAAAATAAATAATCTCTTAAAATCATAAATCATTACACCTCTGAAAGCAACAGCTTTCTTTAAGCAGATGAGGACTCAGAAACTCCCCAAAGAGAAGTTCCCCTGAGGAACTGCAGGATTTCTTCTCAAATCTTTTGCTTTGAGATACAAAGATGAAAGAGGTTTGCCCTATTTGAGCTTCTGTGATTTATAGAGAGGAATTCAAAAACTTTTACCTCAGAGGCTAGGAAAATGGCTTTGTATTGACTTTCTGTTACTAAAGGATCGTGTTCAAACCCTGAAAGATGAGTAGCTGTGACCCAATCTTGCAACGGGAGGAGGATTTTTATTCAGTGTTTTTCAAGATGAGTGATTGTTTCATTAATATCCGTTGGACTAATAATCTAGACAGACATCTAGGATCTGAGATTTTTTTTTTTGAAAGAAAAGTTGTTGTTGAAGCTGTCATCTCAGCAGTTTGTATAGGTGTGCTAGCTGAAGAACAAATAAAGGTAATAATAATTCCATTTCTACTGTAAAAATAAGAAAATAAAACTCTATGCATATGCAAAAATCTAGTCTTCTGAAAAGAGTTTCAACTCTTAGACTTCCTGAATTTGCAAAATCTGTGTATTCTGTTGCATAATACCTTTAACTCCTAGATAAGAATAAGAGAGGTCAGATGTTTTTTTCCCAAAGAATACCTTGTCATCATGATACACCTGTTAGGGTCAGCAGTATACAGTGTGCCAGAGAGAACTTTTTTATTGCCTAATAAAACTAGATTAGGCAAGAGAAATTCTTGCATTGCAATTTCTATTACATAGGTATTCATAATAGATAACACCTCCTGATATATTTACATAGGCAATGCTCTTATCATATAGCCATATTTGGTATTTAAAAGCTAATGGACACAAATAACATGATAAAAGGGTTAACATATCCAGTATTAAATAACTGAATTTGCATTCAAGGTCTATCCAGTTTACCTTTGAACCAACTTAAGAAAGAGCAAGTGACAAAAAGAAAGACCAGAAAATCACCTACACAGCAGCAAGTAATTCTGATTTTGTAAGAAATCCAGTGCAGGTCCTCCTGGCTTTCTTTGGAAGCTTTACAGAGGACATTAGTGGGCATTTGTAAGGATTGACAGTGATAACATGGAGAAAACCCCACATATTTTATTGTAACTCAAGAGTTTTCAGGAAGGAGAGTTGTTTGCCGTAGAGACTGAGCAGCAGCTGCCCTGCTTGGCTAAGTGTCACAGAGGTGTCTGGCAGTTCAGTTAGTCGCAGCATAAACGAGCAAGGTGTCAGATGGAGATCAAAACAGTGATGGTTGGAATTAATTCTCTTTATCTCTTCTGTGGATATCCCCAACTCCAAATATAAAAGGAGGTGAAGTATGAAAAAGGTTTAAAAGAGGTTTAGAAGGCTGAAGGATTAAGAGACATTTTTTGCTAAAGGACTGAATTATTCAGGGGGGTTTAAAATAATTTAAAAGCCTGTGGGCAAAGCCAGACTACAGAGAGTCTCTACCTAACCATATGGTTGTTACAGGAGAGAGTCCAGACACCAAGTGCACCTCTAGAAACTACTGACGCTGACCGGGCTCACCCAGGACATGCACATACAGTTTGTGAACCCAAGGTCTCCATTTCACCTCAGCCCTAGACCCTCAGCTGTCTCACCATATGCTGGTCTCCAGCCTAGTCTGGCCCTGCTATAGACCTCAAACCTACATGGTAGCTTTGATAGACCTCAAACCTACGTGGTAGCTAGTTTTCCTCCTGAGTGTATCTCTCAGATGTCCACTGCCCACTGTCTTTAGTCCTGTCTGCTGCATGGACTTCAGATTCAAGATGAAACTTGGCCTACAGTCCTACCAGTAGTCTCATCTCCTTTTGCTCTTGCCTGGACCTGATTCATCTCTTGCCTGGGACTGTCAATGGATCCTACTACCAACACCTGGCTCACCCTGCTATGACTATACCTGTGGGACCATGCCCTGGAGTTGCTCTTTACTCCTGGAGCACCTAGTTGGAGGGAAAAGCAGGAAAAGTGGTGCTCTTTGACAGAGGAAATGGAGAAAAAACCCTAACATCTAGTACCTTATAAATCTTTTGACACTTGTTTTCTTCGGTGTTTGTCTCACAAGAAATGGAGTTGGAAGGGCTTTGCTCCAAGGTTAATATTCACGGATACTTACATGTATATTCAGTGACTATTCCCAGTCTGGTGGAGTCCCTGCTGACTGGAAAAGAGGAAGGATAACCATTCTGGAAAAAATGAAAATAAGGAAGAGGGAAGACCAAGGAACTATAAGCAAATCAGCGTCATCTCAGTCCCAGCAAGATCATGGAGCAGATCCCCCTGGAAACCATGCTAGGGCACATGGAGGACAGGGAGGTGATTAGTGACAGCCAACATGGTTTCACTAAGGGCAAATTGTGCCTGACAAATTTGGAGTCCTTCTATGACTGGGTTATAGCATTGGTGGATGAGGGAGGAACAACTGACATCGTCTACCTGGACTTGTGCAAAGCACTGGACAGTGTCCTGCCCAACATCCTTGTCTCTGAACTGGAAAGACATGGATTTGATGGACGAATCATTCAATGGGTAAGGAATTGGCTGGATGGTTGTACTCAAAGAATTGTGGTCAATTGCTCGATGTCCCAAGTAGAGACCACTGACGATGACTCCAATCTGTGTGGTTTGTGACACAAAACACGCTGGAGGGCAGGGATCGCCATCCACAGCAACCTGGACAGGCTTGAGAGGTGTGCCTGTGTAAACCTCTGAAAGTTCAACAAGGCCAAGTGTGACGTCCTGCCCCTGGATCAGGGAAATCTCAAGCACAAGTACTGTCTGGGCAGAGGTGGATTGAGAGCAGCCCTGAAGAGAATAATTCAAGGGTGTTAGTGGAGAAGAAGAGGCATTGCTCTTTATGTAATGACAGCCATAGTAGTTTTCAGACCTTATTTTAAACAAAGAATCATGTTACAGATTAAATATTTCCTGAAAAGAAAAAAAATCTGTGTTAAAGATGTCTCAAATTAAAAGGCAGCAATACAGTACAAACCCATTTACAGTTCACAGTACCAACCCCTAAGCAGGAACAACCATGGACATGGTAATTTCAACTGCTAAAAACTTTCTTTCTGTTGAGGAATTTCTATGGAACAAATCTTGCATCAGGACAAAAATCAGCATATATTGGACTAAGTCAGTACTGATATTCACATTTTTTATTTTGCTTTACTTGTTGCAATGTCCTTAACATTATGAGTACCTTTAATTACTTTAAGGAATTGTAGACAAAGGAAGAAAGAATTATAATAAGACTGCTTTTGACGAGTAAGTTGTTGTATTTATTCCATTAAGAGTTTACATGGGTTCAGTGATCAGCTGAACAAATCTGAGAAAAAAGTACACTAAGGAATACTAAATGCAGAAATCCCGTGATTGTAATTGAAATACTGCAGATTGGTATCAGTACATCTTTTTATCCTAGTCCTGTGTTTCTCTTCAGGTAGCTATCACTGGCCAGTGTCAGAAATAGGTTATTATTACAGATAACACTGTAATCTGACCCAATCTCTGTGTTCTGTGGTAAAGTGGTGCAGAGGCACATCAGCTGGCATAGATTTTCATCTGTGGGTTATAGGAGGGAAATGAAGTGAATCTTAAAAGAATACAACACAATTTTCTTATTTTGATAGTTCATTATTTTAAAAGAGCACAGAAGGATAATTCCACCACCACCCATGAACCTTGCAGTATTAGAACTGCCATAGATATTTTGGCTAAATCACAATCAGAGTCAAGACATTCATCGAAAGCTTAAAAACATCAGTGTTAAAAAGAGTTCATATACCATGTCACTTTAATGTAAAGGGTATAAGGTACTCCTTTTTAAGTCTTGAGCTTTATCTTACAAAACTGATGTCCTAAAAAGCTGCATAGCAGCTCACGTGGTCAGCTCATCAGGCAAACACATACGCATCTCTGAGCTTTGTGTAAAGAGCTGTAGTAATAGCAAGACGCAGTTTCGCAATCCTTTCCTCTCTTCCAAGAAACCTTCTTCCTTCTGCTGATATACATGAAGAAAACAGCTGGTTTTGTTGGCTATGTATTTTGAAGTGATAGGTTTATTTGAAGCTACAAGACTAGTTAGCTTTCCTTGATTGGTTATCAAAGCACTAGTCACCTTTGATATCCAAGTTTCAGTTTCTATTGCACCTCCTGTTCAAGATTCCTATTTTGCTAGTTAAGCAACAAATAATAGTTTTCAGGAGGCAACTAAAGAGCTGGCTAACTGATCAAGCAAATAAACCAGGCTTGTATCCCTTCCACAGTGATTACACATAGCCCTTGCTAAGGCGAAGTCTGTGCTGAATTTCTGAATAAGAAAGCATTATCCTCAGAGTGGCTTGAAAAGCCACTCCAGAGGTGGTGCTTTCCATGGTGAAGTGGGCATGCCTTGACATTACTTGTGTGATTCACTGGGACATCTCTCATGCTTCAATGCATAGTTGGACTAAAACTGGGGTTAGTTCCAGAAAATTAAGTAATATGGATAGAAAATACATTGTTTGGGATGCTTCTGTATTTCCGCAGACTTCGCTTCCTGTAGTACTACAGACAACTATAAAAATCCAACCTCACACTGAAGAAACAATTCTGTCAAAATTATTGTTTTGAGTGAGCTGACTATAATGTCTTATTTTGTGTGAAGTATCATCCTGATACTACCTGCCAGAGAAAAGGGATAAATTTTAGGGAACACTTATTACTTGAACAAAGTCTGAAAGAATATTTGAACGCAATCTGCAATTTTTTTTCAAAAAGCTTCAGAACTGCTTTAAAAAAGAAATCATGTAGGTACAAATTCACAACAGAAATTAATTTGTTACTATCATGGTTTTAATGTATTTTTCTAAGATTTCTATTTCACTCATGCAGTTCCAAGATAAAACTCATAGCAAAGTTTTAATTTCCTTCATGCTACTATCATATTTACAAAGAAGCAATATATACATCTAGAGGAGTAAAGCAAAACATACTTATATTTTAATAGCAATCAGTTAAAGTCAGTATTGGATTTATACCACAGAACCTTGCAGGAAACAGCCTTGCCATTTGAAGCAAGCTTCATCTCACTTAATTTGGAGATCTCTCATTCTGAAACCAGGGACTTAAATCATTACTCCAAATACATACTGGCATAAATTTGTGAGGGCCTTTTCCTTTATAAGGGAGTGTTTAGGATAACTGAGATTATATCAGAGAAGTAATTTCATGTTTACTACAGGAGTGGAAAGCTTGCATGGAACAGTGATCTTTGGTGCAAAGTAAGTTTACTTTTAGGTTTGGAAGTAGTGATGAAAATTCAGAAGGCAGTATATCTGTGATACAATTAAGATGAAATTAATTACCATCTTGGAATTTTTTTTCTTTCTTTCATTGCTGTTTTATTTAAATGTCGATTCAAATATATATCCTCAAAGTGGCAACACTGGGGTTAGTCCTGGAAGATGAAGAAATGTGGGCATCTGTTTGTAAATAAAGATACAAGATTGTAACTATGCTGATACCATTCTCAGACACAGAACTGAAAGATGAGGAAAAGTAGGTTCCAGTTACCTCTTCGCTCCCCAAGACTAACATCAAAAGTTAAAGCAGTAATAAAGTTCTCAGACACACACACACACACATACACACACGCGCGCCCCGGTAACAGCTGTGAATAGTGGCATGTGTTGCTCATCCTAAACCTCGCCGCTCGAAAGCAACCCCACGCTCTGCTGCGGAAACACAGAAACCTTTTTCTCCTATTTGAGCAAGGCTTTTGTGAAGGAAAACCCTCTGTCTTGGGAAAATGTCCTCCGGGGTGTGCCCGTGAGGCGGGGGCAGAGGCGGGTCAGCCCGGCGGGGGATGCTCGGCGCGGCCCGGCGGGGGTC
>VZRV01008184.1:186107-212973 GCA_013398115.1 Falcunculus frontatus | reverse complement strand
GCACCTGCGGGCGGCGGCGGGGCAGCGGCGCTGGGGCGGCGGGGAGGCGGCGCGGTGCATCGAGCAGCTCCTGCCGCGGCACGATGACTTCTCCCGCCGGCACATCGGGCCGCGGGAGCAGGAGAAGCGGGAGATGCTGCGGACCGTCGGGGTGCAGGTAGGCGCCGTGCGGGACGGGGGCGGCGCGGCCGGACTCTCCTGGTGCGGGCTGTGCCGGCCCCCGGGAGCTGACCACGGCGTGCGGGCGCTTCTTGCAGACCGTCGAGGAGCTGATGGACAAAACCATCCCGGCCAGCATCCGCCTCCGGAGACCGCTGAGGATGGATGACCACGTCTGTAAGTGACCGCATGGCCCGGGGTGCTCCCGCAATCCCCCCGCCCTCCCGCGGCCCCTTCCGGCCGCCAGCGCCCGTGGGGGTTGGGGGGACTTGGGGTGCGCACCCCCTGCCCCCGATGTCCCCGCTGACGCGTGTAGCGATCGGATCTTACCACTCAAGTAAAGTGCAGGGTAAGAATTAAATAAGCGTAGCAGCTCCATCACCGACACTTCATTCATCTCCGACCAACTCGGTAGAGTAGTTTGGCTGCTGCTTTTATTGCTCTCCTCTTGGAAATCGGTAGGAAAATATGTGCAGCAGGCAGGGGCTGCTCGAAAACCCGGTTTGGAGCTCAAGTGCTCCATTGACTTCACTTTGTCCCGAGAGCTTGATATGGAGGGAAAAGTATGACTAAAAATAGTCCCCTTAGTGTGGACCGTAGATTCAAATGGGCCACTGTCTTTTGTTGGTTCTCATGTATCTGCAGGATTTGTTATTCCTCCCCCCTCCCCCCCCCCCAATAACCTGCGTATTTTAATAACATGAAAAACGTGTGTCTCCGTATTATTGGATACACAGTGGACTAATGGCCAGATTTTTAAATCTGTCTGATTGAGGGTTAAACCGCAGGAATACAAAACATCTCAGCTATTGTGGCACTACAGGAATTCAGCAAATTGCTGTAGAAAACTTCATGTGATTTCATGAGGTTTTAGATATTAACATTTTTAAGAGTTAGCAAGCACAGTACAGAAGTTCTTCCTGCATAACTGCGTTTTTGAGCGGTATCTGTGAACATCATGCTGGCAGTCCTGTAAGTGAAAGAAACACTTAAAAATCCCCAATGCTAAAGTTACACTAAAACTAACAAAGCTCAATGGCCATTCAGATATGGGAGCCGGTTACATCAGTATTAACTTCATTTTTGTGTCAAGATCCTTTGCCTGATTTGTAGAAAACTTGATTCCTCTTGCTGGCATTTTCTCATTGCTCATCCGTGTGCTGTAATTTGAGTGTAAACTTCAGGCCTGCAGCTCCGGTGAGGTTCCTGGCCAGTTCAATCTGGTTACTCTGAGATGACATCACGCGTGAGAGGCAGCACCACAATGAACAGCCAGGAAAACTAGACCCTGAAAAGACAGATTCTGGCCGGGAGGGATACAACAGGGACTGATAGTTTCTACTTCTAAAATGTTTTATTAGTACAGTGGTATTTCAGTTTTTTGGTAACTTTCTATCTTATTAAAATGGGGAGAGGCTGGGTAGAGAAGCAGAATTTAACAACCTTCTTCTGTCTCTATAACTGCTGAAAGTATTGTTTGGCATATTTTCCTATGGTTAATG
Source organism: Falcunculus frontatus (assembly GCA_013398115.1). NCBI lineage: Eukaryota > Metazoa > Chordata > Aves > Passeriformes > Falcunculus > Falcunculus frontatus. The sequence goes on along the minus strand of VZRV01008184.1, from coordinate 211,312 downwards.
TGTTATAATCAAGGTACTCCTTGACTGACAAGTGATTTTCACTGACCTCAAAGAAAAGAACTTTCTAGGTTATTATATTTTTAGGTAAGTAGAAGGGGTTAAATGCAGTTAGTCACTAATAATTATGTTTTAGGAGCCTTTCTAAATTAAAAAAAAAAAATTAAATTAATTAATATGATACTCCTATTAAATTTTACATCACCGAAACACACATAAAAGTGATCCTAAACTGATGATGTCAGCCTAAGTCGCAATCTTGATGCAGTTCTCAAATGCTGATGTTCACAGTAATTTTGAGTGGATGTCTCCTACATAGCAGTACATTAGTTGATGTTCTGTTGCAGGCAAGTTCTCACCATACAGCAGGAGCTTATTAGCTAACAGTGTATTTCGTTCACTGGCAGTTCGCTCCACTTGCTATGCTGTTCTTGTTCCCTTAGAGTAAACTTTGAAAGAATGTGACTGTGATGCAGAGTCTCACATTGCACAGCATGCAACAGTGAGTTTTCAAAAGACATGCTTGCATGAGGTACAGAAAACTTTTTTTCTGTGTACTAGTGTTTTTCTTATGCAGCCAGAGTGCTGAACTGTCTTTTATAATTTAATGTGTAGTTGTTTGTCACTAGTTTTCCCCTGCATTGGTAGCAGAAAAATCCATAGCTTTTAAAATAAAAGTTAAAAGCCTCAGCTTAAAATTGTGCAACATCCCATTGAACATCCTGTACCCAGGACACTGTAATCTGAGTGACACTTGCTTCCTCTTTAATGTACCTTTAGAGAGAACACTTTCCAATCACCAGGGTGGTGTTTCTTTTGTGAGTATGAGGCATTATTTCTCCATCATATACCTTTTACTAAAGGGAAATATCAAAATTGGGAAGTGTCGTGAAAACTATTCTATTTTAATTTAAACATTTGTTTTTATTTATATGAATGCTCCTACTGTTCCTGTAACTCACACATGGAATGAGAGAACAGGACAAGGCAATGCAAAGCATGTAATTCAATGAACTCCAGACAATTTCCACTTGTCTTTATAACTCAAAAATGTAATCATAGTGACTCCACAGATTGGAGTGCAGCTGAACAAATGAGCTGTAGTAGAGCTACTCCTTTATAGTGACAAACACAGCTGAGCTTACATTGAAGTCTCATTTAAGTCAATCCTTACAGATAGACATGCAGTTCAAGAAAACCACACACCCACCATAAAAAGCACAGCTGGGTATCGTAGGCCTTTGCAATTACATTTGGGTGTTTTGGAAAACTTGTAGTTGTAGACCTCATCTCAGGTGTATACATTTGATGTGTATATATGATGTATATGCGTATCTTCAAGTTTTGACTGGGTGTTTGTCACTAGGAAAGATTGCGTTACAGATCCTTCCATTGATAATCTAACAAATTATCTAAAAGAAGGAAAATGAATCAAATGTGTGTATGCAATAGCAGCAAAAAAACCAGAAGAGTCTCCTGTGGATGCAGCTTGTGTTAAAGAGCTGGTTTATATGGCATTGCATATTCCATTGATGATAAATAAAACCTCTGGTTACAGTAGAAGCACACTCTTTTTGTACTTTTGTTGTCTTTCCTAGACATTTTAGCACAGACCTATTCTTTTCTGGAAGAATCAAGCTTCATTACTTCCCTGTAGGACATTACATATATATAAAGTCTTTAATGTTACTTAACCGGACATCTCCTGGAGAGTAGGAAGGCTCTGCAGAGGGATCTGGACAGGCTGGATCATGGACCAAGGCCAGTGGGGTGAGGTTCAACAAGGCCCAGTGCTGGGTCCTGCCCTTGGGTCACAACAACCCCAGGCAGTGCCACAGGCTGGGGCAGAGTGGCTGCAAAGCTGCCCACAGGAAAAGGACCTGGGGGTGCTGGTGACAGCAGCTGAGCATGAGCCAGGGTGGGCCCAGGTGGCCAAGAAGTCCAATGGCATCCTGGCCTGGATCAGCAACAGTGTGACCAGCAGGACCAGGACAGGGATTGTCCCCCTGTACTCAGCAGTCAAGCTGTGAGGCCACAGCTTGAATCGTGTGTTGTTTTGGTCCCCTCACTCCAAGAAAAACACTGAGGTGCTGGAGGGTATCCAGAGAAAGGGTACAAAGCTGGTGAAGGGTCTGGGGCACAAGTCCTATGAGGATCAGCTGATGGAGTTGAGGTTGTTTAGCCTGGAGAAAAGGAGGCTCAGGGGAACATTATCACCCTCTACAACTGCCTGAAAGGAGGGTGTAGCCAGGTGGGGGTTGGTGTCTTCTCCCAGACCGCAAGTGACAGGACAAGAGGAAATGGCCTCAAGCTGTGCCAGGGGAGGTTCAGCTTGGACATCGGTAAGAATTTCTTCACTGAAAGGGTGGTCAGGCATTGGAATGGACTGTGCAGGGAGGAACACTGTTCCCGAAGGTGTTCGAGAAACAACTGGACATGACACTTAGTGCCATGGTTTACTTGACAAGGTGGTAATCAGTCAGAGGTTGGAGTTGATGATCTTGGAGGTCTTTTTCAACCTAAATTGTTCTGTGATCTGTTTTTTTAAAGTCTGAATGAAGTAGCCATTCTGGTAAATGCCAAGTTTCGCTAGTACAAGTGCATCTATACTCTTAAGTGCTTTTTCATTAATTATTTGTGTTATCTGTATTGGCAGATTTTTTTTCTTGTACTGCCATGGTCAGTGATGGAGGAGAGAAGGAGTGTAGCTTGTGCTAAGAGGTTTCTGAAATTAAATCCTTTCTTTGGTATGAAATATGACAGAACTAGCTATGTCCATTTTCTGACAAACAAACAAACAAAAAAGCCATTTTAAAATCGTTGCTTGCTGTGAGCCTGCTGACTATGTTGTAAAACCACCTGAACATGCCACTGAACACCAGTAGGGGTGAAACAGCAAAATGTCTGATTTCAGCTAACAGTAGTTTTCAGTCCTGTACCTCAACTGATTCTGGAAAAGGGGCTTTTTTACAGTCAGATTTTTCTGCAGATACGGTTAAGGAAAAATGTAATTTTGGCATGTAACTTCTGTTCAGTCAACATTTACGACACGGGTAGACATCTGTTTGATACTTAATTTGGATCAGCTGGTATTACAGAGCTTTTTTCCCAGGGTTACCGTAAGTAAACTTGAACAATCAGCTTTTCTTTAGGTATTGAAGGTACTTTAGCACATATGTAGTGATTGACCCATTTGAAGTAAAGGAACATATTATCTTATATAAAAGTAATCCTCTTTATTTTATCCCTACAAACCTACTGTCTGTGTCAGTTGTAGTTATCCTGCAATGCTGCCATGGTATGTCCGTCTTTATATGTAATGGGTAGATCTTGTGCATATGTTTGCATTTCTGCTTTTTAGCTCAAGATTTGAATTTTTTAAAAGTTTGAATTAAAAAATATTTCTATGAACTCCACCACAGTTTTTTTTTCCCGAACATTCCCAGGTACATTCTCAAAATTTAGAATTTATACACATTGTTTCCTAGAATCAAGAATACAATTGAGTCTCCAGTCTAAATGTTATAGAAGCAATACTGTTAAGAAGCAATTACATTGTAATAAGGACTATTTGTGTCTCCAAATTTGACAGCTCTTTGTGCAGTCAATCTTCTTTAATTGGATTTTATATTTAAAATGCCAGTTACAAATGAGTTCTGGTTGAATTTGTAATCATCTCCTGATGTCAGTCATATTTTCAGAGGTGATTTAGTCATTTCAGATTCTCTACTGCTGGAGTCCGCACGGCATGATTCAGATGCCTGTGGCAGGGGTAATAATTACCCTCCAGAGTGCTGCCACACGTAGTGCACATTCTGCATTACCACTCATGGCACTTTGCTCCTCACACTTTGCTCCTCATGCACTTTCAGGCTGCTGCTCTCTTTTCCACAGGCAGCAGCCCTTGTGGGTAGAACGGAAAGGCATCTTGTTGTCACTCAGCCTGCCCATGCTTTTGGGCCGTGGCAGCGTTGTTTGGTTGCATGTGGTGCTCAGGCTGGCTGGGCAAGCACAGGTAGCCTGAGTGAAAGGAGGGGGAAGGGGCAGGGCAAGAGATGCTCTTGGCTTTCTGCCCATATCTTGAAGTTATGGACACAGCACCTGGAACATGGGCATTCCTTGTGCTGTCCTACAGCATTATTACTATGCATCTGACAGTGTTTTGGAACTAATTTGCTTCAATATAATCTGGGTTTTGGGGGTTTTTTAAGAGATTGCATGAATTACTAAAGTAAGATAAATAAATTAATCCCCCTTTTATCAGCTGTTCTAAGGATCTTGCTTCCTTGATCTCAGAGGCTAGATTTTTTTTAAGATCTGATATAAAGTAAATAAAAATATATCAGACAAATAGTAACATTTTTATATTGCATGGTTCAAGTTATGTAACTTGAACTGCTCCTATTTTCTCCTCTCTCCTTCGCTAGCACCATATTATTTTGCAGGTATCTCACAAGTTCAAGGCAACTCTACTGTGCTAACCACAAAAACACTGGCAAAAATAACAGTGCATCATTTTATGATTGGAATTCATTCCCTATTACTATTTTTGTGATATATTCTGTCCTTGCTACCTGTGGATGTAGCAATCTGGAAGTGTCCTTGCAGAACTGCTCAGACCCTCAGTAAGTTTTCTCCAGTTATAAGGTGGGAGTACAGCAAAAGCAGTGGACCTTATTCTGAGTACTGTCTTTGATCGTAATTTCTAATGAGTTGATGAGGGGAATAAAGATCAACTACAGTGACTTAGCTGGCTTTTTTTTTTTTTTTTTGGCTGAACAAGGTTCTTAAAGAATTTTTATTGTATACCCAATAAAATGGGTTTGTGATAAGGCGTTTCAATCACTTTGTCATAGAACACTAGAAACAAACAGCTGAATGTGAGGGTGGTTGTAGTCCAACCATTACTTAAATATAGTAAATTTTTCTTTCTGTTTTATTGCCTCATTTTTTATATTGCTTCCTAATCTTATTGCTGGGAGAATAAAAAAAAATATTAGTAACACAGCCAAAAAATGTCTCAAGCTGTATTTTTGAACTATGTAAATAAAATTTTTAGAAATCCTGTATGTTTTAGTTTTAAAGAAATGAATAATTATTTAGAATAATACATTTCCATTACATATACTCCAAGTAATATACTTTATACAGCAGAAAAAGTCTGTTATTTTCTGAATTTGGTGACAGTCTTGTGGACCAAAATAGAAACTTAGCAACTTTATTATGAATTTGGAAATTGATTTTTAAGCATACGTAAGATCACTCTTGTGGTTCCCATTCATCTGCCTTTGTATTAGCATTAGTTATTTACAGAATTATCAATAAAGAGTTAGACCCCTTTCACAAATAACATTATAGGAATACACTGTTGAAACCTAGGCTTGATCGAGTGGGAAATAAGGCTACTGACAGAGACACGGGATCCTGTTTAGACTGGTGGAGACCTGAGTCAGTCTTGAGCCCCTGCCCAAAGCTCTGCTGTGGGGTCAGAGCAGATTGCTCGGGGCTTCACCCAGTCAGAGCATGAAACCTCCAAAGGTGGAGACCCTGCTCCACTGCTGGACTGTCCTTATGGGCCCAGCTCTCCTCACCTCCAGCCTGAGCCTCTCACCCTTCTGTATGCATGCACTGCTGTTGAGAGCCCGGCTGCATCTCCTCCATCCCCTCCTGATGTTGCTGGGGGTACTGGTAAGAATGGTGTGCTTCATTCCCTTGATCTCTAGTCTTTGGACTCCAGGATCTGTTAATTTCTCTCACTGTTACCTACATCAGTCTTATTTGAATTCAGAACCCTATCAGTGTAAAGCAAGCACTGAATTCATGAAATCTACATGGATTTATGTTTGGTCATAGGTGAGCCAGCCTAATAGATAAATCGGGGGCTACTGACTTCCCTTATCCAGAAGTGCAGTTACTATTGAGCTATCTTCCTAAAGATGTACTGTGATGAAGTACTTCAAGGCAGTAGAAGGCAAAGGGTCTTTATCCCAGGTGTCTTTAAAGAGGCATGTCAAATGTGGGAGATGTACATTTGAGCTGTACTGCTGCCATTGCCCTTATAGTGACCAAAGGAGCAGGGTAAGTAAGGTGAAGCTGGAGTGGAAGGAGTATGCCCTCCAGCATTTTGCCATCCTGGTTAAAATTAGCTGTGTAACTGTCTCCACAGGTAGCTCATTAAAATGTGATAATTAAAAATACATTCAGTCTTGGAACCTATCAGTGTAGGTATTTTACACAGATGGAGTGTGGTCCTGGTCTTAAGCATAATCACTTCCTAAGCTGCTTGCAGTCTCCCTAGGCTTTTGGCTTTCTGCCTTCAGTCAGCGTGGAATCAGGTTTATTTCAGAGATCTCCAGCACAAGCTAAGTGGCTGCATGTATTTGTTAGCTACAATTGCTGAGAAATAACTCTAGAAGAAAAGCCCAGTTGGGCGAACAAAGGAAATGTTATCTGTCACATTGTACGGTATTTGTGGCATGTGTTTATTGCAGAAAGCTCACTCAGTGCCTTTTTGTGTATGACATTGAGCTAGCGAGCAAGTTAAATGATAGCCAACTTCTGCCCTCAACTGCAACTTGGAATTAAGCAAGGAAATTCATTACCATTTCCAAGAAATCATTGATGTTTGATTATGCAAGAGTACAAGCCTCTGTCTGAAATTGCAACCAAACTGTATTTCATCAAACTTCTGGTTTGCAAGTGGTAGAGGAAGGTCTCTACAATGTTAAAGCTCACTTAAACAAGCAAGTGCATCTGTCTTATTATAAACTCTATGGGAAGAGTACTGGGGAGTGGAGTTTTTCACTACACTTTAGAAACTTTGCCCTGGACATTGCTGAGTTCCAGCCTGATAAGCATATAACAAGTCTCCAGGAAAAAAAAAAAAATTCAGTTTACTGAAACTAAGAAATCAGTCTTCATGCATAAGATCTAATGGTAGCCCTGAGTAAAAGGCAGAGAAGAAATGAACTTTGAAATGAGAACTGAACATCATTTAAAAAAAAAAATAACTCTGTGAAAGGTGTAATGTCACTGTGGAAGAAATTTATTGAAAAACTGAAGACTTTTGAAAAAAATTTATCTTTATGCATGGAATGCAATAGTAGCAATGAATAAAAGGAAAAAAGCAAGTTTTGAAATCAGAGCTGGAGTTCTAATATCCTTGTTTGTGATTGCGCTACAAATTAATTCAAAACCTAGATAATTATTTGCCACCACATTCCAGAGAATTAACTGTTCTGACTTGATCTCTCTTGCTGGAGTAACTCACAGAGAGAAGATAGATTTTGAGACATCCAGGGCCCAAGGTATTCTACTTCTGTAATTTGTAACCTTATATTATGGAGTGTGGTCTTCAAGCTGCAGTGCAGAGTGAACAGAGCTTGGTGTAGCTGTCCTGTTACAGCAAACTCTGAGGTCAGATTTGGAGGAAGAATTAAAAAACATCTGGTCCCCTCACCTAGGAGGATTGGTGTCCAATTCTACCCAGACCTATCTCTGCACAGTCTTAAGACAGTCTACTGACCATCTTGCTGCATCCTCAGCAAATAATGTATTTTTTAAATACTACCCTTTGGCAGATGTTTGTAGCATTATTCGTTGACTGGTAGGAACTGGTTGACTCTGTGGTTTTCCGCAGCTTTCAGGACACTGAGAAGTATGTAGAAGCAAAACAAACAGTAAATTATGGTTGGGGAAGAGCGGGAGGGCAAATGCTTTCATTCTGTGTACTTCAAAATCATTCTTTTGTAATCTCTTCAAACTAGATTGGCAGACTCATTTAAAAGTTAATCACATTTGGAATATCTTAAACTAGAAATACTCTTATTAACATTTTTTTTTTTTAATAAACTGGTGAAGCATGCTAAAATTGAATTAAAAGAACTTTTCTGTTTTATCAGCAATTTAGGGAAAATATGAGAAAATACAGTTCTGTAATACTAAGAAATTATTCCTGGGTGCTTGGTGTAATCCCAGTTTGTGCAAATATGACTGTATTAGAAGCACCAAATGACAGCTGTGGATGGCAACAGCTTCAACCAGTGTAGATTCTGCAAGGTTTAGCTAATACAAAGTGCCTCCTGAGGTACTTTGGCATGTGCGAGATGGGTTGAATGTACATTGTGTTAGCGCAAGAAGGGCTCCTTCTGCCTACAGCTGTTTCTTTCACTATTCTTTCCACATGCTTTGGAAAGCTGTTATTATTCAGGTGTTGCATTTTCCAGAATTCTGGCAGAATTTAAACTTTCCCAGAATATTTTACCACTTTATCTTTGCTATTCTTGGCTTGTACTTTATTCTGCTGCTGTTTTTACTTGCACCGCCAATGGTTTGGGTTTTTTTACACTGGGATAGAAGACATTTCAGTTAAAAACTGTTACATGTAGCTGTAGCATTCTGACATAATTTCTTTCCAATTAGGTGAAAATGAAATCCTTGAAACTCTATACAGTATTGCAAGCAAGAACAAGATATGGCGGTCCTATATAGGCATGGGTTATTACAACTGCTCGGTGCCTCAGCCCATCGCACGCAACTTGTTAGAGAATGCAGGATGGTAATGTACCACATTTTATTGTTAAATATATATATATAAGTACACATTTGAGGTTTGTCCCACAAACCTATATTTTTTTCACGAAGGCTTTCATATATTTGGTAATGATGTGCATCCTACTGTGTAGGAACTGTGTTCAGGCTGAAGCTAGAAACTTACTTTAGAAGATTTTTTTTCTGCAAAATATGCCACTGATTTTGTGACTTCTGTTTACAGCTTCTATATATTATGAGCTAATACAAGATTACATGTTTGCTTTAAGGAAGTATACAGACTTACCTCCTAAATGAAAGTAATTCTTTCCTAACTTCTGCCTAAATTAAAAACAGTTCCCTCCTCCACTGGCATATGCAATTGGGGTGGAGGTAGTTAAATACTATGCAATACTATGATCGTGATTTTCTGATGAGGAAGTAAGAAATTTTGAAAATTCTAAAGGCTATTCTCTTAGTATCTCTTTCTTCTTTCTTTTTTTTTTTTTTTTTTAAACCAGAGACCTTCAAGGGTTTGAATGTTTATCCATAAAGTGAGTTCTTGTCTTGTCTGATCAAATAATTCTCTGGTGAAGAGCAGTGATATTAAACTATCATAATAAGATAGTACATTTCTGAAAAGGCTGAGAATATTGTACTTGGTTCTGATGATCCGGCTGACATTTCAGTTTCTAAAGAACTGTAACTCAGAAATGATGCAACAGGAAAAGCTAAATTTCATGTGGAGTCTCACTTTCCGGCAGACTGAATGTCACCGGTACCCGGAATTTTCTCATTTAGTTTACAAGTTCCCCTATCAGTAGTCAGTAAGATACTTCTTTTATACTGTATTAAAATGGTAACTGTCATCTTTATTATTGTGTAATTTTTATTTTAGTAAAATCAGTATTTAAAAGTTTTATATATATTATAAAAAAGCCCAAACGTAAAAAAAACCCCACAACCAACCAAAGGATCATATTGCTCAGTGCAGAAAGTCATTGTTACTTATATGTTACGTATTTTTATACTTTGGGTTGCCATAAATGGGTCTACATATCTGTAGACCTCTAAGTCTTATTTATTTTTAGATTTGTTGGCTCTATTTGCATCACTGGTGGAAAAGCTGCATTGTTTGAAGTCAAGGAATCTATGAAGTATATCTATACGAAGTTTCATTTGGCCTTATCCTCATTCACTTTTTGCAACGTATGCAATCTAAGTATTTCAATACAGTACCAGGAAACACATTATCAGTTGATAGAGGCAAAAATAAGAACAGTTAGAAAGTAAGTGGAACAAAATTAACTGCAGACTTTTCAATCCTAAGAAGTTATATAGTGTTTATGAAACAACTGAGAGAGTCCGTCCAGAAATCTGATCTTGCGCTGTCCAGTGAAGTCAAACTAGATGGCTAAAAGCTAAACTATTAGATGGCTAAAGTGAAGGCTAAAGTGTTTGTTGGAGATAAAGTATATGTGTGTGTGTGTGTGTGCATGTGTGCTAAAGCAACTACACAGGCTTTTTGGAAGCTGTTTAAGAAATCAGACTTTTCCTTACATATGCTGAGTGTCTAACACTTCCCATGCTGACACACTTCACATTGCAGCTCCAAGGGAAATGCTGCAAGCTCAGGCTTGTTGCTTCTGATCTATTCTGTCTCCCTTAAATAACTTGTTTCTCTTTGCTTGGCAGTTGTTAGAGCAACTAAAAGTCTCCGAAGTTCAACTTATTTGATTCCTTTGCCCTCAGACATTAAATATGTAAGAATACAAACCTGTACCAAGGATGCCTGTAGTCTTCACATCTCTAGTGGAAATTATTAAACTTGTTGGTTAGTAACACTCAAAATGTAATGAAAGCATTACATTCTGAAAATAGCTACATACCCTGCAATTATTACTTTTAGAGAGTTTGCTTTTAAATGACTTTTAAAAGTCACCATACAGTATAGATTCAGGCAGAACACGGAATGCAGACTAAAGCCAGATATTTTATTTGAAGAAACTGCAGAGAATTAGAATAAATTAAAAGACATAGATGCTTAGAAAATGCCAAAAAACCCTTCTAAAAGAAGTGTTTAACTAAGTGTTCTTATGTTATAAAAGGTGTCTTTATTTGTAGAACTGTTAAGCTTCATACACTGTAGTTTGTGGCAGTACTGGAATTCAAGATTTCTTGGTTGATTTTTTTCCGTCTTTCTGAAAATGATTGGGTTTAGTTCGGATGTGTTCACCACTCAAAACCATAACATCAAAATCATAAAGCTTCATTAATTCTGCTTTGTAATATAGTGTACTTTCCCAACTATGTGGAGTAGGATTTCTCTAATGCATTTCAATTAATCTCAATGTTTTAATTCTTGTTAGTCTAATTCTAGTTCCTTCCTCAAGTTAAAATACAGAAAACAGCCCTTAGATGAAATAAAAGGAGAAAGCACAATTGTAAAACTTTAGGTACAGAGGAGTTTCTTCTACTAATCAAGAGAAGTCATTGCTTGTGCAAAGGCATTTGGAATAATTCTTTTTATTGGTGAGAACTGAGAGGGCAGGGGGACCATACAGAAAACAAATCTTAATCCTCCCAGACTGAAAGTTTATCTGGCAAACCGAACACTGGGTTTAGCTGCTGTGGAGAAGAAAACCCTACTATTGGGATTAGCAAGGGTACGTGCAGCCTGCGATGTGGTCTCACTTGTGAACTCTGCAGTCATATGATGATAATTAGTTTAGTTCTAGAATTGGCCAAAAATGAGAAAAAACCTACAGGTTTTGGGAAAATCATCAATATTAATGCACTCAATAAATAGCTATTGCTTTCTGTTACTGTACTGAATTGTGTATGTGAGTAATTTGAGCAGCTGTATCATCTCATTAAACAGTACATACATTAGCATTATATATTACAGTTTGAGTTCACATATTGAGTACGTCCTTCTTCTTGCTCTTGCATTCTCTTCAGGACATTTTTCCTACTTTGTCTCTCACATTACTGTTTTGTTGCTACTCTCACCTTGCTTAATACCGAGTTCTCCAGCTTGTTTTTTAAAAATCTTTGGTGTTTACCTTCTATTGACTTTACATGACTTGAGCTTCCAAATAATGTAGTCTTTCTGGAAAGCTTATACCTTCACTTAATTTTTCAAAAGTCTATGGCTTACTACTGCCCTTTTAGGGAAGCAAACTGCTGTTTTCTAGAAAACAGAGGCCACAAGTGTTCCCATTTACCACTTGTTTCTGGCTGCTACTCTAAATTCAATCTGGCGTAAAGTCTCTCCTGAACTACTGTGGAATCTGGTGCCCGAATTTCCAGCGGTGAAAGGAGAGTCTGACCTCTATTTTTGCCTTGCATCCCTGGACCCATGCTGCTTTGTTTTCTGGACTGTTGAAATAGAGATTCCCTTAGATTCTTGTGGTTTTGAAGGAGTTACTTGTATTGCCACTACTGTTTTGTTTGCCAAATGAAAACAGATAAGACTTATATGAATCTGACTTCCCTCCACTGGAAACTGTCATTTCGCAAAAAGTTGCATATTTCTGAGCTTGATTCTGTGAAATGCCAAGTGCCTTTCCTCCTAGAAGGGTGGAGACAACAAGTAAAGGGCTTCAGAAACAGTATTGAAAAACTATGGCAATACCTAGATATGATTGAACAAAACATTCTTTAAATATTGTGACTTGATTTCATTCTTCCACACTCAACATCTACTTACTCTGTCCCTTCTCTAAACACCCTCACACCTCTGTTGTAAAAGTAATTTCTCTTTTCAAAATGGAGAAACAGAATTCTTATCCTGTAAAAAGCCAAGTCAACACCAGAAGATAAAAATTAAGGCATTTAAAAAGAACTGCTTTCTAACAAATTTCCATATTAGTGAATTACACTTTACTATTTATTTTTTCCGTGATATAATTCAGTTATATATTGCCATAATTTTGTTACACACTTATTTTCCTAGACCTAAACTCAGAACTTTTTGCTTACAGGGTTACCCAGTATACCCCTTACCAGCCTGAGGTGTCCCAGGGCAGGCTGGAGAGCCTCCTAAATTACCAGACTATGGTGTGTGATATCACAGGAATGGATGTGGCTAACGCATCTTTGCTGGATGAAGGGACAGCTGCTGCAGAAGCCATGCAGTTATGTCACAGGTACTGTGTTTAAATGTGTCATTAAATCCCAGTAGGAAGTAATTTTGGAATTTGAAGGCCTCTACTCACGTGTAGGCAATGAGTTGAAGTTGAGTGTGGCCTTCTTGGTGTGAGCAGATCACTGAACAGCTAGAGTCCATGTTGCTGTGCCCCCAGAGAAGTTCCTAGTGTTGATGTAAATGTTTAACTCAGACGTATAAGGCCTTCAGAAACCTAAGGACCCAGAGAAAGGACTGGAGAAATTCTAGAGGAAGGAAGACTTGTTGGAGGAGGGTCGGGCTATGGAACACTTAAGCAAACTGGACTTAAGCAAGTCCTGATGTGCTGCTGATGTGGCTGCTGAGGGAGCCTCCTGACTGCAATATGAGGCCACCTCTGATTGTCTCTGAACAACCACAGTGACTAGGAGAGGTGCCTCAGCAATGGAGAAAAGCAAATGACACTCCTGTCTCCGAGAAGGGCAGGAATGAAGATGCAAGGAACCAGCAGCCAGTCAGCCTCATCCCTCAGTGATGATGGAACAACTGCTAGCCCTGGAAACAATTTCCAGACGTGTGAAGGACAAGAGGGGATAAGGAGTCACAAGCATGAATTAACACAGGGGCAGATCATGTTTGACCAGCCTGATGACTTTCTGGAGTTGAGCGACTGGCTTGGGATGAGAGGGGAGAGCAGTGGGTCTCCCTTAAATCTCCCTAGAAAAACCAAAAATTATGGGCTGGATGAGGTGGAAGTGAGATAGATGGAAAACTGTCTGAATGTTGGCCCAGAGGGTGCTGGTCAGTGACATGAACTCTGGGTGGAGGACAGTTATTATACCCCAGGGGCAACACTGGGTCCAATTAATGATCTGCATGATGGGGCAGACTGCATCCTCAGCAAACTTGCTGATGATGCAAAACTTGGAGGATCAGCTGACAGACCAGTGGGTCACGGGGCCTTCCAGAGGGACTTGGACAGGCTGGAGAAAATGGGCTGACAGGAACTTTGTGAAGGTCAACAAGGGGAAGCGCAAAGTCCTACACCTGGGGAGAAGCAAGCCCAGGCATATGGGGTACATGGTAGGGGCTGGCAGGCTGGAAAGCAGCTTTGCTGGAAAGGCCTTTGGGGGGTTTGGGTGACACCAGGTTGAACACAGTCCTGCAGTGTGTACTCACTTGTGGCCAACAGGCCAACAGTCTCCTGGGCTGCCCTGGGAGGAGGAGTTCTGCCAGGAGGCCAGGGAGGGATTCCACCCTCTTGCCCTGGTCAATCCGCATCCCACAGTGCTGTGCCCACCTCTGGGCTCTCCAGTACAACAGAGACATGGACATACTGGAAAGAGTCTAGCTGCCCTGCCAGCCCGGCTGCTGGCACCCAGACACACACCTACTCCCACCGATACCACCACAGACATGGGGGCCCATACTGGTTGATGTGCTGCTCCAATTGCTGGCACTGGAGTCCACTCACTCCAGTCACTTCAGCTTCTGCCCTATGGAAATGTGGATCCTTTGTGGTCTGACTCCAGTGGCATTCAGCCACACACACAGAATACAGTCTCCTTACCCATGAAAAGAATCAGAAAGGCATTTAACAAGAAGAGAGGACAGACTTCCCTAGTTAGGTGTAAGTGACCATCTATTTATACGTGACTGTCCCAGTTTATCCCCTTACTCCTCTATTTTGTTACACTTGTCGCTCACAGAATCACTTAGCTGCATTATTTTTCCCCCTAAGCATCTCATAAGAAGAGATTTTTGCAATTCCCAAATGCTCTTCTCGTGCATCCCATAATGTCTACTTACCAAGTGGGGGATGGCACCCGGACAGTGTGCCTGTTTGGGTTAATTAATTAACTACAGTTCCTACCTGCTTGGTGATCTCTTTGCTCCTCTGCACTTGTGGAGATGGGTCTCTGTTCGGCTGATTTTCCCTGGGGAGCAGCAGGAATAGGGTGTTATTTGGGCTTCCCCACCTGCCATTGCCTCTCTGCAGGGGGTGCAGAGGACCTTTTACCACATAATCTAACAGGCTGTGGCCTGAGTCTCTTGTGTCCAAAGTTGAAGATGTGGATTATCTTTTTCCATTAGTGATTAAAAGAAGCTTTAAAAAATGGTGTAGTACATCATTCTAAGTTGCTAAAAGTGAAACTCTTACTGGTGTATCCAAATGTACTTTCATGGATGTCTGTTGTAGGGCCATGTGAAAGGGATCTGCAAATCAAATTAAATACAAGAAATGATTAAAGGTCACTGCAGAACTGTGTATCAGGAAGGTGATTACACAGCAGAGACTGTGTAATCATAGTTTTGTATGTCTAAAAATAGTTTTCTAACTATTCACTAGTTCAAAGCCTCAGTGTGACATCAAATTCTGCTTACCAGAGAAAACTAGAGAATGGTTTTACCAGAATCACAGAATGGTTTGGGTTGGAAGGGCCCTTAAAGATCATCTAGTTCTACCCCCACTGCTGTGGGCAGGAACCCATCTTCTTCATCTCCCTTTGCCTACTTTGATGGCTCATGTTTTTTTATCCAGGGCAATGTTGAAAAATCTGTATGAAAGACCACAGTTGTATTCCTTTAAAAAAGTATGTGTGTGTGGAGCCATTCCCCTGGCTTTCAAAATTAGCTCCCTGTTCTCTTTCATAATCTGTTTAAATTTTTGTCATGTATGAGTCTCATTTGAGTGTCTGAAATGATCTTTCTTGATGTAAATGTGCCAGAAATGTCATTTAATCTTACAATTAATCTGATTATAATAGCCAATATTTTCAACTGCCTTTTTACATAGGAAAACTCACTTCTAGAAAATTAACTGATTTTATTTCCACGGGAAACAATGTGTTATTGATATGTAAGCCTTCCTTTTCTTTTTTTTTGACAGACACAACAAAAGGAGAAAGTTCTATGTAGATGCCCGATGCCACCCTCAAACTATAGCAGTGGTCCAAACTAGAGCAAAGTAATGTTTTCCTCCATTTTCCACCATATCTTTTCCCTTACACTGAATCATTTTCCATCTGTGCCTTTTTGCCATATACCTAACATTTCTGGCCTGTGCTTTCTTTGAAAACTAAGAGCAGAAATCTGTTATCATTTGGCATCACTTCAAGTTCCAATACAACTGCAAAGAAATTAAAACTGTTTAAAAAGAGACTAAATGTATGATAAAAAGAAAATATTTAATTTTTCCTTTAAATTGTTGCACAAATATATACATTCGACTGTTGAATTCAGTCTGGTCTTTTTTTTTCTTTTACTAAGAAGCAAGCATCTTAAGCATTCTTTGTTTGCTTTGCTCTGTATTTCTGATGGTGATATTGAATGCAATTCTTCTTCAGTACTATATACCATGATGTGAAACTTTCTCAATGTTTAGTGCTGCAAAGCATGTTCAACTCTCTGTATGTTAAAGAAAAG
The DNA here is from genome assembly GCA_013398115.1 of Falcunculus frontatus. Lineage (NCBI taxonomy): Eukaryota > Metazoa > Chordata > Aves > Passeriformes > Falcunculus > Falcunculus frontatus. The sequence continues at coordinate 195,231 of VZRV01008184.1, read as the reverse complement.
AATCATATATGGGTCCATGAAAACATCTTATTAAGTATCATTCCAAGGTTGGAAGTGGTTTGAATATTTTGACTTCTGCATGTTTTTATTTCCAGTTACACAGGTGTTATTACTGAGCTCAAATTACCCCATGAGATGGATTTCAGTGGAAATGATGTCAGTGGAGTGTTATTTCAGTATCCAGACACTGAAGGGAAGATCGAAGACTTCTCTGAACTTGTTGAAAGAGCTCATCAGAACGGGGTAAAGTAAATGTTATTGGTCATACAGATACTAATCTGACTCATCAAACAGCCATATTCATAGAATCTAAGTGTTAATGAGTTACCATCTCACCTACGTGCAATTGATAACCGTAACAACCACTGCCCTTCAGCTCTGTGTAAGTCATGTGGAACTGTTTGAAACTAAATTAAAAAACCTAGCTCCCACGTAAACACCATTCCTTCAGAAGAGGGGCTGACTACTTTGTGCATTTCTGTTCTCAGACTCTCGCCTGCTGTGCTACTGACCTTCTGGCCCTCTGTATTCTGAAGCCTCCTGGAGAGTTTGGGGCAGACGTTGTCCTGGGTAACTCCCAGAGGTTTGGTGTCCCACTGTGCTATGGGGGACCCCACGCAGCTTTCTTTGCTGTCAAGGAAAATCTAGTGAGAATGATGCCGGGCAGAATGGTGGGTGTCACAAGGTAAGGGCTCCCTCTGCCATTAAGTGAAGACTGAAATCATAGAGTCTTGGGATCCTTAAGGTTGGAAAGGACCTTCAAGATCGTAAAGTCCAGCTGTCAACCTACCACAATGTTCGCCATTAAACAGTGTCCTCTGGTGCCATATCCAAACATTTTTTGAACGCTTTTGGGGATGGTGATGCCATCACTTCCCTGGGCAGCCTGTTCCAGTGCTTTAGAACCCTTTCTTTAAAAAACTTTTACCTAATATCCAATCTGAAGTCTCCCCTTAGAGATCTCAGTAATACATAAAAACCCATAGAAGAGCACGCTATAACTATCTGGTGCAGCCTTTGTGAACAGCAGCTGACCATGGTGTTGTACCGAGCATCCTTTTTACTTGAAAACTGTGAGAATAAAAGTTGCCTTCAGTTTTGAGGAAGCAGGCTTCAAGAATTCCATTTGTGTGGAACTGTCTGTAGTGCTTGTGGCAACGTGGGATGAAGAGATAACCAAAAGCAGAGTGGATTCATTGTGATAGCAGGAGGCTTTGCAAGCTAACTTACTCCACTTATTCTGTGTTGTTAGACCTTTTTCTCTGTCATCCTATCTTACAAAACATAAATGGCAAGACGTAGAAAATTCAGTGAACTTCTGAAATAATCTAGAAGGAACTTAATCTAGTTCAAATTTTAGTCATGCTTAAACAAAGCAGAGAAATAGTGTGCAAAACCTTGCCTCTAATAGTTGCTGTTGGTGATGTACTGTGTATTTTGACAAGAACGTCTAACTAGTAATAATTGAAATGCAAAGTAATTGTCACTAGGAAGACTGCATATCTTTGGCATAGAAGTTACGTAGAAGTACTTCAATAACCAAGATAGCTAAAACATTCACAGTTATCAATAAGTTCAGGAACATTTAGTTTATATTATTATTCAGTTAAAGTAGTTGCAATAATCTGTGTCATTTGAAGGCCAATACCAAATTCTCCTGTAGTATGCTTAGAAATTTCACTGCGTGCTCTACCTGACCAGCCGTGGTGTAAACAGAAATCTAGAAGTGCTTTAGTCCTGCTCTGTTTGGTATTGCAACTGTCCCGACTTCTGCTTTGTTCTCTCCAGCACCCTTCTGTCTCTGAGGATAGATAACTAGTTTCAGGTTAGCATGCATAGAGCCATATGTCATAAATAACTGTAATTTTAAAGTAACCCAGGCAACATTTTCACTTGTGCCTTAGAGATGCAAGTGGAAAGGAAGTGTACCGGCTTGCTTTGCAAACACGAGAGCAGCATATCAGGAGGGATAAAGCTACCAGCAACATCTGCACAGCACAGGTAACTTATGATTTATTTTCGGAGCTAGAAAGGAGCAAGTTGAACGATGGGTTAGCTTTACTTTTGAGAGATTTTAGTAGAAAGATGAAGGACATAGGTATATTCTGGTCTTTGTTCATTTGTTTTGAGTCCTTTGAATAATGGGTCTGCTTGAAAAGAGAGTATTACTTTGTGTTTCCTTACTGTAGTCCTATATTCTTGCAGTGTCATGAATCTGTCTGTCTTGTAGCATGAAGACCACTGAGTAGTGCTATGTTTGTTATAAATGAGACAGAAATCTTAATAAAATAGAAGGGAATTCCAATGGTCTGAAATTCCCCACTCAAGTCAGAAGAAATAAATTTTTAAATTCTAAAACTAACTATTCAAATTGTCACAACTTATATTTTTGTCTATGTGATTTGATGCAAGAATGTTACATCACCAAGGAGATATCTTTACAGGAAAATACCATGATTAAGTAAATAAATATCCAGAATAGTTATCTTCAGCATACCTCCGCAGATCTCCAGACAGACAGGGTCATAACTTTCTTTGCTCCAATCATTGCCTTCCTCCTGCTCTTAATGTTGTGCCAGATTTTGAGGAGAGATTGTTATTATTGACACAAGCTTAATTATTTAGTATTCAGGAGATACTCTATAGGTTTTTTATACTGATCCTAAACAATGGGTTGCTGTGAGACTAGCTTGACTTGAAAGTCTTCAAACATCATTTTGTTTGTCAAAAACAAAGTCAAAAAACAACATTTTTTGTTGCAAAAGTTGAATTTAAGTACATGTTAATTGCTAAAACAGTTACGTTTCAAAGGACAATGAATTCATAATCAGTGCTTACAGTTTCATAAAAGTATTTTGCCTTTCCCTTGTTTTATTTTGTAGGCAACACATAATCAGCTGTAACACCAGCTGAGGATATGTGGTTGTTTCTGGGTGCTAAAGAAACATTTCACTAAACTTACATGAAGTAGTTTTTGCTGACAATAACGATGTCCTCAACTGTGTTTGGATCCTAGGCTCTTCTGGCTAATATGTCAGCCATGTTTGGTATATACCATGGATCTGATGGACTAAGGCACATTGCAAGACGAGTACACAATGCTACTCTAATCCTCGCTGAAGGTGCGTGCTTAATGTTTACAGAAACTGTTCTAAAATCCTTACCCCTTAAATAATACATCTGAAATAAACTTAGAGGGCAGGGGCGGGGGTGTCCATCAGATATGTGTTATCTCAACTTGCGAGAGACCATTTTAATACAAAATATACAGCTGATGTTTTTTGTGTAGTTCTGATAATGACATCCAAGAATTAGATGTCTGTGATAAGAACTTGCAGGCATTAGTTCTTGTTTCCTTGGGAAACTAACAGAAGTCTACAGAGTGAGTCTCTAGATGATACTGTTGAACTGCTGTTTGCCAGTTCAAACTACTTCTTTTGATGGACCATCCTAGTTTGCACACAGAAATCTGTACAGAGTATTAATAACGTAGCAAAGGAAAGTAATAAATGATATTAAAGCAATAGAAACATTTCAGTTAAACTGGGTGGAATCCAGTATCACACCTGCTACGAACATTGCAATCCCAAAGCTTAACAGCTGAAGAAAAGCCCAGAATCTGTAGCAGAAATTAGTGATTGCATCTGGACCATGTGGTCTGGTGGGTTTTTTTCATTGATATGACTGTCACTGCCGCTAGAAGGAGCTGTACAAAACTGGAATGTTTGGAACTAAGGGATTGTTGTAAGAAACATCCATACTTCATTTGCCAGTTTACCCAGAAGACCTCTTGCTACTGCAAAAAACCCTACGGGTCTAAACTTTGTTATGGCAAGCTCTGTGACAGTTAATATCCATTAATATCTTTCCAGTCTTATTATTTTGTCCTTACTGCATTCATATACCAATTCTGCTACTGTATAAATGACAGATTTAATGTATCAGAATGACCTTCCCTAGACTCAATCTGCATTATTAATTAGGTTTGAATATGATTTAGTTGCATTTCATACAGTGACATTTCACTAAAAAGCTGGTGATTTTGCTGCTTGTTACACAAGGGGCATATTTTGCTTTTTTATGTAAAAGCATTTACTTGTGAGATAGATGGTATTGTTCTGCAACTACCACCTGAGCAAGCAATACAGTGTGCATGTAATAGAATTAACTTACTGTTTTTTATAGGTCTCAGGCGAGCTGGTCATAAACTACATCATGATCTGTTCTTTGATACCTTGACGATCACGTGTGGATGCCCAGTCAAAGAGGTTTTGGACAGGGCAGCTCTTAGAAAGATAAATTTTCGGATTTATAGTGATGGCAGAGTAAGCAATTTTCTAACCCTTTGATAAATTCAGAAATTTTGTAGTATGACATTTTCTTCATTAAGTTTCTAATCATTACATGTGCTAAACAGAAAAAAATTATTTAAGATCTTGTAATTTGCTCAGATATATCAGTCAATTGTAAAGATAATATAAAGAACGAACTTGTTAAGTGATGCACTGAACCTCCAGAAATAATGATTGTATTTTTATTTTGTGCCTTTTAAAAAGATTATCTATTTTTTCTCTGTTAAATATGGGACTAAAGGGTAGAGTGGAGAGACTAAAAAATTTAATGATGAAATACAAGGTGACATCCAGAATTCAGGTCTCATGACAGTCTTTGAAGACAGACTGAAATCTAAACCACATTTTGGTAGGCATGAAGGAGTCTTCACAAAGTGTAGTATGTTCTGTAAATTGGAATGGGGGGAAGGGGTGTCACAGGAAAATGGGCAATTTTCCTATTAAGTAGAAAACACTTAGAAATGTTAGAATGGAGATCATGAGTCTCAAAGTTTCTGAGCCATCTGGCTTGCATGGTTTAGGAGGGTAAAGGGAGGAATTGGGAAGTGTTATATAAATAAAATAAATTTATATATCACAAATGCCTATAAAAATGTACGTTTACACATTGTTGGGTAGATTGATTTATTTTTTTCCCTCTTGTGTTTCTGGGAAGTTTTTCTTGACCAAAACGAAAACAAATGCACCGTGTCTCTAGAGTTAATAGCTTTGAGTAATTACTAGTGCTTTTATCCACAGCTTGGAGTATCACTTGATGAAACCGTAAATGAGAAAGATCTAGATGACGTATTATGGATTTTTGGTTGCGAGTCTTCTTCTGTAAGTACATATTAGGTCATGTGGGTTAAATTATCTGAATGTTTCCAGAGTTTAATGAAAACCAAAACTTGTCTTGTATAGTGGGTGTCTATATGATGACCATTTATTAAATATTAAGAATTTCATATCCTCTCTTAAATAAAGAGGCAGTGGTATAAAAAGGATTTATTTAATGCCATTTTCTGGTTGCAACACTTAGTTCTTTCGGTCAGCTTGGATACCTTGCATTTAGGCTAGTACTTCTTCTGTGATGGTTAGGACCTGGCGTCAGTTTTTTCTTTCCCACTGGAATTTTTGTTGCATGTCACTAGCATTTAGCAGCAATACCTGCAAGATGAGGACCACTGAGACATCTGTACCCACTTTTAATATAATGCTGTTGTCATGCTAGATATATACAGATACATATGCTAGTAAGATTGGGGGGTTTCACCTTAAAAGCTGACTAAATCCTGAGATAAACTGGTAGCATATGCTAGTTCTAATGGAAGTTGAGTACAAAAAAATAAACTTCCATGAAAATATTTCACTCTCTATTTCTTTGTGTCGAAGGAGCTAATTGCTGAGGGTATGGGCGAGGAAAACAAAGGCATCCTCAGCACCCCATTTAAGAGAACTTCCAAATTCTTGACACACCAGGTTTTCAACAGGTTTGTGAAACTGCTCTATGTTTGGTATTTTTATGGAATCTGAAATATCTCATTTCAATGCTAGCAGTGGAGTCTGTTAAGGGCAGTTTTGTACCTGGATTCATACAGTGACTTGTTACTCTGAAATAAGATATTGAGTAGCATTTTCAGTTATCTTTCTCATTTTATATGAGCAGAGCAATACTCATGGCCATTAATCTGCTGCATTGTACGATTTATTATTTGAGGACGTGGTATCCTTATATTCCGTATTTACTGATAGTGTTACTGAGATGATAATAATAAGCATTTTTAATCCATGTTGCTATTAGCAAGCCTAAAGTGCCTGTTTGGAAATAACTACTTAGTATATGTTAATAACTGTCATCAGTCTTCCTTTTTGTGTTCTTATGTCAGCAGCTGGTAGAACTGATCTGCTTGCCTTACCACTGTGCTTTGTGTTCTCCAGCTATCACTCTGAGACAAACATAGTGCGGTACATGAAAAGATTGGAAAACAAAGATATTTCCCTTGTTCACAGCATGATTCCTTTGGTAGGTATTTACCAAAAAGACAAAAAATTATGTACTTACCTACGTGTTTGTGTATTTCAATTAATACTGACGTGTGTTTGTATTTTAGGGGTCCTGCACAATGAAACTCAATAGTTCAGCTGAACTCACAGTAAGTTGCAATAATCCTGTCTTGCTTGATACCCACATGAATAAACTGTCTTGCCAGTGTCATTGTAGAGAAGTTGTAGAAAGGCTGCTCTAGGTCTAATACTCCAGCTGAGTGAGGAGGCAATTTCAGGGGTAGCTAAAGTTACCCTTTTCCTCTAAGAAAAAGTTCTGAAAAGCACAAATGGGACTGCAACAACAGTAGGAGAGTGTACAGTCTTGAAAACTCCATTTTGAAAAAAATAATGAAAATTGTTTTTGGAATTAGGTATCACAGTCCTGTTCCCTCAAGCAGTGTCATGTTACCTACCTTCTGTCTGCTTTACAAATCTTAAAATCAAATACTAAGAAATATGGCAAAAGTCAGGTGGGACTGACAATTCATGCTTCTTTTTCAGTTTGCCATTTCTTAGGATAATCCCCTTTCACCAGCTGAAGAGTCCTCAGATATCTTCATTTTTCTCCTGTTCTTTCTTGCCTGTTTACACAGCGTGCTCTTATCAACAATCCTTGGTTGGTTCCACAGCTATCTGTCTATCAGTGTTTGAGAACACACATTAGCCCCTTATCATCTGGGCTTCTGCACCATCCCATAGCTCAAACATCAACATGGACTTGGTGATCCGTTGAGAAGGGAAAAAAAGAGCAAGACGGAAAGGGGCAAATGCATTCTATGAGCTACTTCTAAGCATTGGGGGTAATCTCTTTATAATACCCCAAATCTTTATATGCAATCTGATTACCAAAATAAAAAGCTAAAAGGTTAATAATGAATCAGTTAATGTTAGACCTTGTTGAACCTCACACCACTGGCCTTGGCCCCATCAATCCAGCCTGTCCAGATCCCTCTGTAGAGCCTTCCAAGCCTCCAGCAGATCAACATACTTGGTATTTGATACTTAGCTGACCACAAGGCAACTTCTTTCCTTCACAGAGTTTAACAACAAAACAGAGTTGTCTGTAGAATATTTTGTTACAGCACTCTTTGTTTGTTTATTCGTTTTGTTTTTATAGCCTATTTCATGGAGAGAATTTGCCAACATCCACCCTTTTGTTCCCCTGGATCAAGCTCAAGGATATCAGCAGCTTTTCAAGGATTTAGAGAAGGACCTATGTGAGATTACTGGCTATGACAAAATCTCCTTCCAACCGAATAGGTAGGAACTTTTTTTCTGAGTATTTGCACTTTGACACAAGATTCCAGAAGCTTATCTCCGAAAAAAAGTGCAAGCTGAAAATGGAAGAATTTTCTAAAATCAAATTTGTCTTGAACGCAAGATTATGAAATTATTAAGTAGTTGCTTTTTAAAAAACTACGGTATCTTATTTTGTCTCATCTCTTCTAGAAGTTTAATGATTTGATATTTTTAATTCTTTTAATATTTCCCCCCTATGAACTAAAAATAAAGATTTGGAATAGGAATAAGCTGTATGAGCTGACAACCATTTAATTGTTGAAACTTAGGTAGTAAGTGCACTAGGTTTGACTGAAGAATGCCTAAGATCTGCATGCTCACTGAAATTAATAAAGCAGCATTTAATGAGTACTGCTGCAGCCTGTTTATGTCCATTAGCAGTTTTGTTACAAAATGAACAGCAAGAATTTACTCTACACTTAGGCTGTCACTGAAAGACCTTTTTAATGTTTCATTGCATACACTTTGCTATGCATTTCAATGTTAGTTTGCCTCGTTGTAATCAAGCACAGAGTCCCCTGCTATGTGTAGAAATGTGGATCAACTCAGTCACCAGAAGGATTTAACATCATAGGGTAGACACATAAAATGGCATAACCTTTGTCATCTACTCTTCATTTACATCCAGCTGTTAATTTAAACATGTCCATTTGTAATTTAACCTATGGGATGTGCTCCTTTGAATTTGCTGATACTTTCCTGAAGTCATTGATGAGGGTTTTGAAGCTCTGGCAGAGAGGTGGCAGTTTTGAAGCTCTGGCAGAGAGGTGGCACTTCCTGATGTGTGTGCTGTGTAACAGAGTTTGTGTTCTTCTTGCAGTGGAGCCCAAGGAGAGTATGCAGGCTTGGCTGCAATCAAAGCTTATTTAAATGCCAAAGGAGAACGTCACAGAACTGTAAGTGTCAACACTCATGTGGGGAAGGGTGTTGGGTGAGAAGTGGGGAAAGGAGAGCTGGTTCAGCAGCTGGGACTCATCTAGAGAGAAACCTCTGATGGGCTTTCAGTATTCCCTGCTTCCCGCATGGATCTTCGGTACTGTCTTAAAAGTTTTTACAGACAGTGAGAATGAGACAGGGCACTCCCTGAAAGGGTGATTTTGCTGTGTCTGACTAGGGTGGCCTTAACTTTCTCTATAGCAGCCATATGGTACGGTGCTTTGTAGCTGAAGCACTGTTCATTACACAGGGATCTCTTGGCAGATGGTGAACAGAGCTTTCACAGTGTCAAGGCTTTCTTCTCTCTATGCCACTGCCCTGTGCTGACCCTGTCCTTTCCCAGCAAGGAGGCTGGTGGGGGGCACAGCCAGGACAGCTGACCCTGGCTGACCAAAGGGATGTTGCTGTCATATAATGGCATGCTCAACAACAAAAGCTCAGGGAAAGGAGGGCAAAGCAGGGAAGGTCATGCAGAGGGAAGGAAGGAAGGAAGGAAGGAAGGAAGGAAGGAA
>VZRV01008184.1:130805-186017 GCA_013398115.1 Falcunculus frontatus | reverse complement strand
GGATGGAAGGAAGGAAGGAAGGAAGGAAGGAAGGAAGGAAGGAAGGAAGGAAGGAAGGAAAAGATCGAGATATTGAGTTTACAATTTTGTCTAACATCCTCTCACTCTTGAAAGATGATGAGCAGTTCTTCCATGTTCACAGCTGACATATCATATGTTAATTCTGGGATTATTTGTTATATCCATATCCATCCTCATTTCCTAGTTGGATTCCAGTTATTTGTCCATCCTTCTCAAAAAAGCCATTTTATAACTTTGGTTATCTTTAAAGCTTCTGTGTTCCTTTTACTTTTTTCTCTTATTCCCTTTCTAGTTTTTGATGCAGTTGCTTTCTTTCCCACCAAAACTGCGAGATCTTTTAGTAGCAGTAGGTTCAAAGCTAAAGATCACAGTTCTGGGTTGTTCAGATGTGTTTTCTTGTGTCATACTTTAGATCTGTCTGGCTCCAGTACACATATACTGCTTTGAATGCTGCTTCTCAGTACGGTGGGTCCTTTTCTGAACTCTGCAATCAGTTCTTTTAGTGACCGGGGGGGGAGGTTTCTGTATTAACAGGATATTTCGCATTTCACTGTGTATCTCCATTATAAACCTAATTATGAGTAATTATAAATGCTAGAGAATCAGCACAGATATTTGTAATATTCTATGAGGATGACCTTTCCCTACAGTAAAGATGGACTACTTTTCATTTCTTTACCATGTATTCATGAAATACTTATCCACATGTACCTTCCCACTTAACCCACTGGAAGTTAGTTTAGGAACGTTTTTTGGGACCACATCAAAAACTTATTGGAAATCTGAGATTACTTAGGTCTTCTTTCATACACTCATGGAGTTGGCTTTAAACAGTAGGAAAAAAGTCCTTAGTGCAGTAACATCCATATCCTTTGAACCTGACTTTATCCTTGGCTTTGAGACTCATTTGCCTTCTCAAAATGGAAGGGTCCCTGTCCTGGCCTCCTGGGAGCTCTGTGTGAGGAAACTACCTAAAACTGAATCTGAGTGTTGTTCTCTTCTGTCTTTGTTTCTTTGTTGCATCCAGATCACATCAAACTTAGTAGAAGGCAACCACCCTTTACAGTTACAAGATTTGTTTTGTGAATAGTTTTTCTCAGTGGGAAGTGAAATTAGGTTAAAATTTTATTTGTTGGAGAGTTGTCTTCTGATCGTCTGCATATGATCTGCTTTCTCTTATTCTGTGCAAAATCCTTGGACTTCTCTGAGTGTGTATGGGTCCTTCTGTACTCTGAAAATACCCAGAGATGAACTGCATAGGAGAGCCTGGGGGCTGCTTGCACTTTACAGATTTCAAATGTTACAGGAAAATCATGATACTGTCTTGGGAAAGAGTAAAAAAGAATAAGAAAATAAGAAAGCCTGCAAAATGTTGACCTTTCAACTGAAGTGCTCTTTTCTCCTGGGCTGGAGAAAGTAATTAAACCAGCATGTCAAGGCTCTCACAGTTGGCCTTGTTTGGATTTGGTGCCCTCTCGTGGGGAAAAAGTATGGACGTGAACTGACAGCTCACATCTCTGCTTTTTTGTGTGATCAATAATGTCTGTACCTAGCAAGACTCGGTGGAGTCTTGAGTGGCTCCACCTGGAGTCACTTTACATTTCATCTATGCAGATAAAAGGCTGCTGATGTGGCACAGTGCTTCCTGGTGTTCTGAAGGAATTCATATTTGTCTCAGCATCACTGTGGATGATGGAGTTCCGTGAGCCATCATGCAGTTTCTCAGGAAAACAAAGTGCTGTGCCCTTGTTTAATGAAGTTAAGCTTGAATAACGTAATAAGCTTAGTTAAATATTTCCGAGAGACTCCTAATAGACAGATGTTTCAATTTCCTTATTGAATAGAAGCAAAGGATTTTTTTTTTTTTCAGTGGTGGGGGGAACTATTTATTGTCTTTGGAAAGGGTGGAATTCCTAGAAAATGCCTGGAAGTATCCTGACATGTGTACCATTTTCCTACCACTAACAAGAGCGTACATTTATTTAAGTAGAAGTGCTTTTTTTTTTCTTCTTTAATTAACTGTACTTAAATTACTCAGAGCATGCAAGTAGCTCTGAGTTTCTTATCTATAGCCAAAATATTTTGGTCTAAATTTTTGTTTTGAATAGAATACAGAAGAAAATGCTCTGGAAGCCAGAAAAAGTTGTAGTGGAAATTTGGAATTAGACAGTTTTTCCTTTCAGGTCATTGTACATATGGAGACTGATAACTGTACGGAAAAAAAAATCAGTGTTTTAAAAAAAGATGGGGTGAGACAAAACAATTCTAAATATGAGTATCCAAAATAGTATTTTGGAACTGCATCCCTAAATATGATTATGCAGCAAATGAAACTTTGGTAATGGATATTTAAATGCTGATACCTGATTGGATTTTCTTAAAAAATTGAGTTGCATCATTCAGCAAAAGAGGCAATTTGCTGGTACCATCAGGATTTCTTTTTGAAACTTGGATTGTGAATTGTAGCTGAGTGTAGACCATAAAATATTAAGATTTTTTTAACTAGTTATGCTTTAGGCTCTGTTTTTCCTCCCCTTCTAAGGTTTGCCTTATTCCTAAATCTGCTCATGGTACTAATCCAGCAAGTGCACAAATGGCAGGAATGAAGATTCAGCCAATTGAAGTGGATAAAAATGGGAGTATTGATATTTCCCATTTAAAAGCAATGGTGAGTATTTAATTTTCTTGGATTTTTTCAAGGCAGGAACCTTCTTCTCTGAAGGTAATAGTGTTGGCAGCTGAATTATTTTTCTGTGAGAGAAAATACAGCAATAATAGTGAATACATGCTTGGAAAGTATTTCTTTTTTTTTTCTTTTGCTCGCTCAGACACTAACCATGTGACACTTGTGAGATTTCTTTTGATTTGAGGATCTTTGGTGCAGGACTTGCTCAAAGAGTCTTTCTACACAGTAGACTCTTTTATAGCAGACCCTTTTGGTCCACAGCTAGTACTGGAAATAAACAAGCCATGTTAGTGAATGTGAAGCATTTGAAACAGCACTTCAGCCTTCTTTTAGCAAAGTTCAAGTCCACCTCTGCTGGAGATGGTGTTGCTAGGCAACTTTTTTTTCTTTTTTTAAGTACATTGGCTGCAGGTGACTCTTGCAATGTGAGGGATTAGCAGGACACATTTTCACATCTGAACAAACTTTTATGGGAGTCATAGAACTCTGTTGCTGAAAGTAGGGGGAATGGTCATTATTTCACATTTACTTGAAGGCCAGATGTTTCATTTGGCTGTCTGAAGGACCCAGAAGTGACTATATATCTATATCTATATCTATATCTATATCTATATATATATATACTTATTTTAATACCTGCCTTCTTCCCTGATTTAAAATTCTGATTTATTCAGAAATCACTCTTTTTCCATAGGCATGGCTGAAGGAAGGAACCCATTATCCTTTGTTGACTATGAATGACTTTGACTGTCTCCTGATAGACTTGCTTCCACCTGTAAAACACTCTGACTTCTGCTGTATTTTTTTTTTATAAAATCTTGATAAGCTTTAGGAGCCTCAGTGACCTTTTTTTCTCTCCCCTCCCTGCCACCAGGTGGACAAGCACAAGGAGAACTTGGCAGCCATCATGATCACATACCCTTCTACCAATGGTGTGTTTGAAGAGGCGATTGGAGATGTGTGTGACCTCATTCACAAACATGGAGGCCAAGTTTACTTAGATGGAGCAAATATGAATGCTCAGGTACAAAATCTAGGCAGATTTATTACTACTGGGAGTCTTTGGAGCAAAAGTAGCACGTCTGTACTCAGTTCAGACCATAACACAGCTTCCATGCAAGGTGGCACAGTGTTTGGGGGAGGAAGTGATATTTCCAAGAACAGTAATAAAAGTTAGATGGTGAAAGTAATTATCTTTTATTTGATTTTGCCCTGAAATGTGTCGTAAGATGTATGAGTTCACTGAAATTGGCTTAGTCTGCCTAACCTTTATCAAAGATATTCTTTATAGAAATAATTAAGAATTCCTAAATCAAAATATTATTTGCATCAAGTTCTTGCTTATGATGCATCATGATAAAGAAGAACATAAAAACATGCACCATCTTTTTCAACCTGTTCTCCTTGCATTCATTAATAGGTCTTAAATGGCATATGGAGTGTGTATTGAAACAGGGTATTTATTCCCTTTACAGGTTGGTCTGTGTCGTCCTGGAGATTATGGCTCTGATGTCTCTCACTTAAATCTTCACAAAACCTTTTGCATTCCCCATGGAGGAGGAGGACCGGGAATGGGACCAATTGGAGTGTGGGTATCTCCTTATTAGCCTTTTCTTTAAAAAAACCATATATACACACACACACATCTATATATATATATCCCTTAGTGATATATATCCCTTAGTGAATCTTGGTTGACCATTCACTTCAGTACAGAGAAGTGGATGGGAGAGGTGTTTTGTTGGTTGTAAATGTCTGTCCTTCTCCAGCACAGTCATGTGATGATCTCATGAATGGTGGTGTCCACCTGTATTCCCAAACCCTGGCTTCCATGGTGGCCTTTTAGTGTGTGTGGTAGACCTCACTCAGCAATCTGTTTCCTGGGTAAGGGATGATTTGTGGACTTTGAGGGCTGATATTACTGCATATAGTCCAGAACACAGAAGTGGTATACGCACTGTGTGAATCTATTCTATGGAGCATTCGTGTTCCTTTAAAGGAAAATAATTTTACTTGTTTAAAGGAGGTAATTTTTATTTGGATAGCACCATGAATATCTTGTGGTAGGTTGAAAACTGAGTGCCATCCTCCACTGGCCCCAGTTGTGTTAATGAACTTTCTTTTGAAGAAGCCATAGGCCAGACTTCCTGGAGGACTGTATTTGGAAGCAAGGTGAAGAGAAGCTGCTGCTGAAACTGTCCAGATATGTTAACACAGGAACACACATTTGACTTCTAAAATCAATCTTTTTGTTTTAGGAAGAAACATTTGGCTCCCTACTTGCCTACCCACCCTGTCATCAAAATACAGCCGGATAAGGATGCATGTCCTTTGGGTACTGTCAGTGCTGCACCTTGGGGTTCCAGTGCTATATTGCCAATTTCCTGGGTGTACATCAAGGTGTGTAGACTTTTATAAAGAGTATCAGCTGAGGTTCTGCTTCTCTTTCAAGTTCAATCGCCACTGGAATCACATGAACAGGTTTAACAGCAACTCATCATGAAATGTTTGCACAGACTGAAATGCAGGCGACTACAGTAGAGTCACAGGTTATTTACATCCATCAAGCCTACTTGTTTTATAGTAGGACAATGTTGCCGTGAGAAAGGATGCCAGGACAACTGCTGTATCTAACTCTTCTACCTCTTGTCTGTAATAACTCTTGAGATAAGTGGACACCAGGCAGAAAACTGCAGTCAGGCTTCCACTTCCTGACATTGAAGTTTTTGCATTTAAAAGCTGCTTGGTAATTACTGTTCCCCCAAGAGTATTTTTAGTTGTCTGATTCAGTATTGTTATACTTGACATCTGTGTAACATTCAACTTTACAATATCCTGAATTCCAGAGGATTTTACTGAGTTTGAAAACTGAACTTAGTTTTGGCTTTACATGTAAGACAGCTTGATCATGATCTGTGTAATTTGTTAATCCCTTCAATTTAGTGATAAACCAGCAAATATTTGGTTACATGTATGGAAGTATTTAGCCAACAGTGATGAATGTAGATTCAAATTCTATTTGAGAGAAGGGTGTGCTGGGACTATGAGCAACATTTAACGCTTCCAGTGACTGAGTTGGGGAAGATTGAACCTTGGGCGGTGTCATTCAGAGTACTTTGTTGCCAGTTTGATACTCTAACCACGGAAACTTCCTCTGCCAGGGAAGCCAGCTCTCGTGGAATTCAAAATCAGCAAATATGAACTGGTGCAATTTCCATGGTGGCTTTTCAGCTGTGGGTGAAAATCACTTGTGACTGTAAGCTGGTTCCCATTACAGAATATTTAATCCATTAGAAATTTATAAGGGGAGCTGTTTCTTCAGAGTGCAAAATGCCTATTTTACACTGTTTCTTCACAGTGCCTATGTCTATTTACACTGTTCCGTCTAAAGTTCTCTGGACACTCTTGCTGTGGAATTGAGACAGTCAGCCTGTGCCTTTTTACATTGTTCGTGTTCTCACTTTTTTCTATTCAGTTCAAAGCTTCTAAGTTTGAGGAAAGGTTTGGGTCACTCACTTGTGGACTTCAAGCTAAACCTCTTACACAGTAGACACTCTCATAATACTGAGAGTACACCAAAGGTGCTCTCAGTCAATATCCAGTGCTTCTCCGTGAGAGTTGTGTGGAAAAGTGTAACAGCAGAGGGAATGCCTTAAAACTAGCCGGGTGCATCGAGGCGTGCTGTCTCTCATGCTTGCCACTGCAGGAGCACTCTTGGCTTGCTTGGGACCTGTTTTAGATCTGTTTCTTCATGTTATTTCTCTTTCAGACAATGGGAGCAAAGGGTCTGAAGCATGCTTCTGAGATTGCTATACTAAATGCAAATTACATGGCAAAGAGGCTGGAAAAGCACTACAAAATCCTTTTCAGAGGAGCAAGAGGCAAGTATGAGACTTTTTTTTTCTTCTACCAGGCTGAGTTTTTTTTGCTTCATGTAGAAGTTGGCTTGCAATATGGGGGTTTTTTTAATGCTATGTGATAGCTGCATTTCAAACTTCTCTTGGTGTTGCTCACAAGGAGAGAAATAACCTGCCACACACTTCTTCTATGGATGTATTGTAATGAAACTGAGGTACATGGAAGTAGAAGAAAAGTAATATCTGTTTGTAATTAGAAAAAATGATGCCAAAAGATAGAGTCAACCGTTAGACTGTTCTCCTTGAAATCTAACCTAATGGCAGATTAACGAACATTAGAAAAAGGAAAAGCAACCAAGTTGAGACTTCCAAATCTCCACAACCAATGGTGCAACAATTTAAGAATTGGAAGTAATTTTTAGACCTGTATTTCCCCTTGCACACTTTCTCTGAAAAAGAAATCCCACCAAGTTTCCCTCATTTCTGCTCCTTTTGTGAGATGAGACAGGCAATGCATAATATTTTAGCTACATTCTGGTTCCTTGTTTTGGATCTCCAGACTTGCAACGGGACAGCAGTAATGAAGAAGAGATGAAAAAAGTTATTGTGATAGTAGAGTAACTATCAGAGAATTTATTTTGCTTGTTTAAGCTGAACAGCATCAAGGAACATTTGAGTACAATATATATTATCTTTAAAATATATGTCTTAAATTTAATTGTGTACACCTTGGTTAAACCTGCAAGTTGTACTTTAATAGAAGTGAATGAAAATGGCAAATTTTTAAGGGTTTAACAATGTAATGGAACAAAGTTCTCCAGAATCATGGATATAAATACAGATAACTTTTGTCTTTAGCCTCTCTATAACACTAGATATGAGCTTTGCTCTGCCATAAGATAAAAATTATTATCTTGATTAATTTAAGATAGCCTAAGACCCAAATGGTGTTGGGCCATTGACAAACCCAACTATTTTTGCAGAAAACTTGTAAATTCTAGGAGTTACTTTGACCACTCATTCCTAGTTCTGGTCTTGGATGAGGCCTCTTCTTAACATGATGTGGGACTCAAAGGGCCAGTCTTCAAAAACTGAGTTATATGTCTCCTACCTGATAATTTCTCAGATTTGAGGTTTTGCCCAAGTGGATATTTTTGAGTTTGTCTTTTTGCCATGTTCTCCACAAAGCCAATCACAATAGACAGCTTGGTAAATTGCATTGTTTTCCTACTAAGTAAACCTAGTCTTCACTTTTTCACTTACAGGTTATGTAGCCCATGAATTCATTTTGGATACAAGACCTTTCAAAAAAACAGCAAACATTGAAGCTGTAGATGTTGCTAAGAGGCTTCAGGATTATGGTAAGTCAAATGTCTATTCTTTAAAATAGCAGTGCAAGTGAAAATTTTCTAAATCTCTTCTAAAGGGAGACACAAACATTCTAGTTCTGTGCTTATGGATGATGAATCTGTCACAATCATTTCAGGTTTCCTCATGTTCTTTAAGGGCTTGGAGAGATATTTGCATATACTGAGTCGTAGTAGGTACTTCTGACTCTGCTGCTACTTCACAGTTTCGTCTACTGTCCCATCAAATTACTGATTACATGACTCTCAACCATTTGGAGCAAGTGGGTTGGAGCCAAAAGCTTAATAAGATTCCAACAAAGCAAAACAAAACAAAACAAAATAGGAAAAAAAAAATACTGTTGAAGTAGGATAATAGGATTTGAACAGTTCCATCCTCGTATAGTTTATGCAGTTTTGTACACATGCCCTTAAGGATCTGACTGTGGATGCTCTTTGGCTGCCAGACAAGAGGACCCATCGAACTGCTTGATCCTATAGAACTGTGATTCTAATGAATATGCATGAAAGCAGTCAAAACCATAACCAGTAATACGTCTTCAGTGAAATAATCCAAAGCCTAAATTGTGATACTAAAACATCCACCCTTCCTGCCCTTTGTAAGTGAGCCTTAAATATCATGCACCACTTTAAACAGACTTTTCACTAGGTAGAGAGGTGAGTTCCCATAGATAAAGTTCCTTTTTAATAAACTGTTTCATTAAATCAGTGTATAACTCTATTGTAAATAATACAGTGGGGGTACCCTTCAGTGCTAAAAACAAAGATACTTGAAAAGTCTGTCTTACCTCTAAAGTACAGTGCCAACACTACCAATGTTCAGTCCTGTAAAGATTATCGTATAGAAAGGGCTGAATTTGTGAATCTGCTGATAGCTAATGTATGTATTATCTCATAACCTATTGTCAGTGACTGATTTCTGTTATTGTCACCAGGTTTTCATGCTCCAACCATGTCCTGGCCAGTGGCAGGGACACTTATGGTTGAACCAACAGAGTCTGAAGACAAAGCAGAGCTGGACAGATTTTGTGATGCAATGATCAACATTCGGCAGGAAATTGCTGAAATAGAAGAGGGCAGGATGGACCCCCAAATTAACCCACTAAAGGTAAGATGACATGTAGAGCAAGGTACCAGCATCAGCTTAACCCTTGAGACCGCTAAAGCCCACTTCCTGGTCTTTCAGTACTCTCAAAAGTAACGGTGCACAACAGTGAACACAAGATTTTTTTGAGAAATCTTCAACTTTTTCAAAATGTGAATTTTGACTTTTTCAAGTCAGAAGTCAGGCCTTTGCTGACAGAGCAAAGTTATTTCCACAAGCACTTAATCTATATTTCAAGGCCATCTCAAAGTAACGAAAGAAAGATGCTTATTTTGCATGCTTAAGACAGAAGGTGGAATCACCTTAACAATAAAATAAAGATTGAATTAATTATTTTAGCAATGGCAGCAGAGAACTGGTATCAGCTCAAGTTCTGTTCAACTCTTTTAATGCTGTACTGACTTTTAAATTTAGTGAAAAGCCAAAAGCATATTCAAGCCTTGGGTAGCATCTTTAGGCAAACTGAAAAAAAAATCCAGATACTGACTTGCCTCCTGGTTTAAATCTACCTTTTTTCCCCACAGATAAACAATGTTCTCTAGACAGTAATTATTTATATGTGGTAATGTGAACTTGAAGAAGGCTTCACACTGGTATGTTCAACTGAATTCAGTAATTTCATGTCCTAAACATGTCTTGTTTCTTGTAGATGTCACCACATACCCTGAACTGTGTCACTTCTTCCAAGTGGGATCGTCCCTACTCCAGAGAAGTGGCAGCATTCCCACTGGTGAGTACATAATGGGAACTTCATGGTGTGGTAATACATAAATATGCTTTGTGCTCTGTAGTTTCTTAGTCAGTCGGAGATGAAGTAATGTGGTAAGAATGAAAACTTCAGAGCCGTTTTATTGTTGCTTAATTTTTGTGTGTGAGCTCTACCGCAGTTTCATTAGTTTTGTTTTTAAAGACAAGGAAAGAAGATCTCAAAAAAAAGAAAGTCTCTACACATAGGCACAGACTTGGATTGCTGAATCTTAGCACTTCAACATTGAATATTCATTCCTATTGGAAACAGCCTGTTTCAGTTCTGGCATACTGCACCAAGGGCTCCCAAAACAGAGTCCCACCTTGCTCTGCTCAAAAGAACTTGCATAAGGGTGTGACCAGATGCCCCATGGTCAGCATGGGGAAAGCAACACCAATGTGGACCTGCTATAGATAAAGGTCAGATTGGAACTGGACTCTGATATCAGACTTCCTAATTGCTTCCATAGTCATAGCAGCTACACGTAGGTGTAACCAACCTTTCTCATCTGAAATTTAATTGCAAGTATTTTAGTGATATGTACTGTATCAACGAGTAAGAATTCAACTACACCTGTGAAGTTTGCCACTTTATGTATTATATTGTAGCTATACTGAGCAGCACAGCAGTCTCCTCCACTTTTCCTTCATTCCTATCTGTAAGCCAGTCGTTCAAAGGATAATAAAGTTTTCTTTCATCTCATGAAAACTGCTTCTTTGCAAGCATGTGTTAGAAGACATGACTACACTTTTTTGAAAATCTAAATATTGTTTTGACTGTCACCTCTATTATACATGCCTGTTAATTTTCAGTGACAGAAAAGAGATTTGAAGGATGGCTTAAAAATCCACTTTCACAGCACTTGTAATTCTTCAAGCTTCTAATGTCTATTATAATTTTGTAGCGTTCCTTGGCAGAAAAATTAAGATGGTTGGGGTTTTTTATCTCTCTTAGCCATTTGTGAAGCCTGAAAGCAAGTTTTGGCCCACAATTGCTCGCATTGATGACATATATGGAGATCAACATCTGGTTTGTACCTGCCCACCAATGGAAGCCTATGAATCTCCATTTTCTGAACAGAAGAGAGCATCTTCCTAAGACTGCTTCCAGCTGCCTGCATTTTTGACTCCATCAGGATGGCCCTTTCCTGATTTCCTGGGGATATTTATACTGTGTATATTTTGAATAATCACCACATTTGTTAATTGAATCACCGCTCAGTTAAAATGTAAATACAATCAGTATGTTAGGTGTAAACAAAATGTGATCATTCCACAGCAGGTCATGTTGGAAGTTGCCTTGATTCAGCATTTTGTCTGTTTTGTGCTAAAGTTTTAACAATTAACACCCAATTTGCAAAGTGGCATGGAAAATACAGTTTAAAAAGTAGAAAAGATGAAGATACATAAGGCAATACTAATAAATATTAACTGCAGCAGTAATTGTTTATATTTTGTAAAAAAATGATGAAGTAGATTTTTAAATTTACTTCACATATTACCACTAACTAGCATTGCTAGTGTTAGTATTTCATACTGATTTTTTTACCTATCAGTGTTAGTAGTCTAATAAAATTGGTGAGAATTTTAAGTGTCGTCATGTTTTGGATTTAAACTTTTCAGCTGGATTTGTCCAACAGAGCAATATGAAATTATGAAGCTTAAGTTCTGATTTGTGACAATTGCCACAGCAGCAATAAACTTCTACACAAAGGAAAATACTATCAGAGATTAATATTTAAATAAATCTCTCTTTTTTTTAATGAGCCAGAATGATCCATTTTACCAAGCAGTGACAAACTCAATCTTGTTCTGTATCACATCATTTTTTCTTAGTAGTTCCATCTAGTCCTCTCTTATTCTGGAGAAGGCATAAAAGACCACTGTGAACTTCTTAGTATTACTTAAATCTTGGGTAAAAAAATATTCTTTTCACAGTTTCTCAAGTCTCTCTCTGGCGCTTTTTTATACAGATCACTCAATTTGCCTTAGTTTATCTACAGCTTGTGTAAAAACTGATTCACAGCTTAAGCTATGGCCCTCCAAGAACACCAACTGCACTCTGAGACCAGAGCCCTCGTGCAACACACAGTGCCACATTAAATCACTCTATAGCCAGAACTCAGGCTTTAAACAGGAGCTTTTCCCAGCGTGTTCCCAATCAAATTTACACAAAACCAATCCTCTCACTAGTTACACAGTCAGACCTCTGTGCTACGAGCACATTTGAAAGGAACATGCCCTGGTCTGTGCAGAGTTGTCTATGTTTGATGTATGTGAGCAGCCCTGAAGGGACCAGCTCATTCAGCCCCACGAGGCACAATTTTGGTGAGTTAGGAAGCAGGCACTGGGGCAACACTGAGACCACAGAAAGAACCACACAGTTCTGCACCTTACCACTAGTCACTACCCAAACTCTTCTTGAAGACCTACATGCACGGTTAGCCTGAGAACTCTCTGAAGTGACACAAATGAGGCTGGTGCTCACAGCAATATTTTAAGTACTGTAAACTTTGTGTCTTTTACAGTGAAAGTTTTGGGACTGCAACTTTTTCATTACCTACCTTACGACTTCAATAGGAGGCTTTACACAAAGGGACTGCGGATGATAGGAGACAGGAATGGCTTTCATTAAAGGAAAATCAGGCCAGATACCAGTTTTTATGTGAAAAGCTGCACATACATCCTAAATCACTTCAATACATAGTGAAGAAAATCAGAATTTTTTTAACTCTAGCTTTCAGTGGCTATTGATATTAGTACTAAGGATGTAAAAAATCATGAAGATCCACTGCAGACTTGTAAGGTAGGAAAAGACAGTCTTTCTCTGTTGCCAATCTAATTCCACAGTCTTGACAAGCTACTTTAGTATTTGTTAAAAGCAGTCATGTTGCTTGATTATGTCACTGAAAAAATATATTAAAAAACTGGTTTATCTATTTTTCTACAAAGAAGGTAACTTCCCACTGTTGACCTAAAACTGACAAAATTGATATTGTGAATTAACTGGTAAAATCTATTCAATGGAAAACAAAGCATTAAAATATTTGACAGTACTCACCTAAAAGCTAGAAAGCCACAAGTCTTACATGCTTACCACACAGATGCGATGAATGTTACACAGGTGAAATCACATCTGTTTTCTCCAGAAATTACTGAGCTACCTGCAGCACTGTGGGCTACAGGCTGTCACTGCAACCTCAGTGCCTACAGAGGGAATCTGACTCACCCAGCTGACCAACCACCGAGCAGGAATCCCACAGTTCCCAGCTGTGCCGACAATCCAGCGGGACAGGGAAGGGTCCCTCCCTCTCTGGGACACGAACAGAGCACTGCTACAGGCTGTGAGCAACTCCATGGGTACCAATGTCACCACTGAATTTTGGCTTGGAGTTGTTTGTCTTTTTTTAAAATTGAGTGTTCTTTCCATTGAGAAATGAGTTAAGGACTATGAAGCCTCACACCTGAAAAATAAGGCCACCTATGGAAAGTATTTAGTAACCTGAAAAATAAATTCAGTAAAAATCTTATGACTTAATTAAGTGGATAATAGTAAAAACAAAACTAGCAAATTTTCTGAATCATAAAATATTTAATAAGGTATATTTTGGGGGGGGGGGATATATTGTATATAAAATTTCAGATCACAATATGAAGCGATTTGAACCCTCTCCAAGCTAGCACTGCCTTTAATGCTGTGTAGATGTATTGCCACTGATACAAGACCTACTAAAAGCATACAGTTTAACTAATACAGAAGTGGCTTTTTTTATATGAACTATTTTTTACACAACTAGAGTGTCTTGAATACCCTCTTTAAGTGCAAAAAACACAGATCACTTTACACTAATGCAGCAACAATGCATTCATATTGTTCTCATTAGTCATTAGTAGTCAACTTGCATAAGATACAAGAAAAGCACAATGAAGCTCACAAAAATAGACTAAAAATCAGCCTGTTCTTGCAAAAAAATACAGCATAATAGAAGAAAAAGACAAAAAAGGGATTATGCACACCACAGAATTTGCTGTTTAATCCAAATGGCTTAAGTGCTGAATCTGTTTCTTTTTCCTGGCTTTTCGTGGGTTTTTCTTTTGGTTTGTGTTTTGTTACTGGGTTCTTTTTTTTTGTAAATCAAACCACATGGACCAGGCACAACTAATATTCAAGAGGCAGTGTGTAGCTAAAACATCACTAACTTTTTTTGATCCCCAACATTGTTTCATTGTTTGACACAATTTACTTTCCTCTGTCCTGAGGTAGTTACAAAAAAACAAATCATAAATTAAGCATCAGCTAGGCCAGTAAGAGCTGAGGCTTTTCTTTTTCCTTTTTTTTTTTTTTCTCCTTCTTTAAAAACTATTTGTTAACTGGCCAAAACTACCCTTGATGTTAAAAGACAGCTGAGAATTGGAGTTCTCACAACACCAAGAAATGGCTATGAGGGGAAGAGGGTTAGCTGCTTCAAAATGTGACAACATAGTGAGTCCCATCAAGCTGGCTGGTCCACTGCTGACTTTCCCATGTTTATTCCCCTTTACTGTCTATAAAGTCACTGGGAGAAGTACAGAAGGGTCTGAACACATCATCGTCCTTTACTGTAACCAGGAAAGAACTGGTCCAGTAGTGTCTGCAGGATCTTGTTGGGAGCCATGGTGTAGCCCTTCCCCAGGTCATAGCGGCAGGCAGGGCAGGTGAACACTTCGGCTCTGAAGGAGCGCTGTAAACAACTCTAGGACACACAAAGAGAAGTAAACTGTGACAACTTTGTTTTAGACCGACAGCTTAACCAGCAAAAAGTAAGGCATCACTGTAAACCAAAGGCACGATCTGCTGCACTACCAGAAAAAAAGGAAGTCTTTGCCAAGCCCTCTGGTGCCTGACTCTGCCTGTGACTAAAATGTCCTAGCAAAGGAACTCTTGTCTGTGCTGGATGGGAAACACTGTGCTTGGGAGGAATTAAATCACTACTGAGGTTTCCCCTTCATTTCCACTAACGCCTTCCTGTAAGTTACAGCCAATCTTCAGCTTCCTTATTGCTTCATGGATTGCTTTAGTTTTCCAGACCTTCATTTCAAGAGGAAGGTGAATATATATTCTGTCAGTATACATGTCTACTGTCTATGTAACAATCTCCATCTACGTCAGCAGAATAGATTCAGTTAAGCCTTACAGATATTTGTGGGATAATATAATCTCTAACACATCTGTGCTGTCATCCTAACTATGTTACTGCAGAGTGCTGAGCATTGTAAATTTGTCAGGGCAGATCTGTGTCCAAACAGCAACAGCAGCTTACTATGAAATTATTCCTTAAAACTTTAACTGGATGTTATATTGTATTCTCAAATATTTACTGATATCTTCAAATACTGCGCTTTCTGGGTTTACTGCCATTCAGCTTTCTCTTCTTTCTTTTTCCATGGTTTTCCAATTTCCATAATTCTAAATATTAACTCCTTCATAATATTTCTTGTTCTTCAAGAAGACATAATCTTTCTATGTGTGCAGGCCACACACAACAACGCCCTGATTTTTACTGGAGTGATATCCTCCTGAACAGCAGCCTTGCATTACTGAATACTGTACTAGGATGAATAATTTGAGTCCTTTTAGGGTCTCAGGCAGAAATACTAGGTATGGCAGGCACCATTCAAATACGCACAATTCAGTGCATGATTCTGTACACACCAGTGCTACAAAATCAACTCTGGTCCAGATCTGAGTCCAAGCTCCTTACATTATATCCAGCTGGCCAAGATTTTAAGACACATGAGTAATGTACTGACTTCTGTGGCCCTCCTACCAAACATGAACAATGCTAAGAATAACAAGATAATATAACTTTCTCTGAATGAGCCCAAATAATTTTCTCAGGTATTTACCCTCCACCCTTTCACAACTCTTAATAGAGAATTATAAAATGTGGTTTTATTTCTTAACGATGTAAAATTAAATAATTGATATTGTGCCAAAATCTAACCTGTGGACCTAACCAATTCCTAGTGCACCTCCACTGATCACAAAGGCATGACAGCAATGGTAAACATCACCTATTATGTCTATCAGGAACTATATAAAACATACTTCCGCTCTTCATTACACAAAATAAAGGTGTTTACCCAGCAAACACTGAATGGAAACTTGTTGCTTGTTTTTGCTCAGAATGTTATGCAATTATTACTGTCTTTCTAAAATGCATATGGCTTTGGTGACTGCTGTCTCAGAGCCAAGAAAACAGCCCAGAGCAAGGCAGTTTGTTCTTACTTTACAGACGTTGTGGAGGCACTCTGTTGTCACTGGCTGGTAAACCAATTCCTGGCAGCAGACACACATAAAGGATTGTTCCAGTTTCTTCAGAAAATTCTAATGTAGGGCAAAGGAATAAAAGAGACAAACTCTATTATAGTTCTCGTAAATGCCACTTACTACATAAAGATGATGTACTTCCAGAAGTTCTTAAGTCCTTCATATCTCTAAGAACAGCTTTCTAGAAGTAATCAGGAAGCACGTCTTTAATGGCCTAATTTCCCTGCTCTTCTACAAATCGAAGAATCATATAATCAGAGAATGGTTTGGGTTGGAAGGGACCTTAAACACCCCCTATTTCAAGCCCCATGCCATGGGCAGGGAATCTTCCACTAGACCAGGTTGCTCAGGGTCCCATCCAGCCTGGCCTTGAACACTTTGAGGGATGGGGCATATGTCCCTGGGGAGCCTGACACAAAATTATTTTCTGCCTAAACAGAATGTAGTGACTAAACCCATCTTTCTTCATGTCTGATTTCTGACATTAGCACAGCAGAAAAATACATTTATTATTTCAGAGAAAACATGCTCTCTTCAAAAATGAAAATAAATTCAAATCCACTTTTAACTTCAAGGTGGTTTTTGAGCAAGAAAAGATCTCTATTATGGAGGGATTAACCCATCTCTCAAGAGCAAACTGCACAAGCAAGGCTTATTTTCTTGAAACATAAATCTTACAAATAAAAGTAATGCTAGACAATCTATATGTAGCAAAAGTTCAACAAGCAAATGAGGTTTTAAGAGGGACTCAAGATTTCTCCTAATAATATAAAGAACAGGCAAACAATAAAAATTATGCATGCAACAAACATACTGGTCCTTCCTTAAGAGAAGCAAGTACTTCATCCCACAGCTTCTGGTTCATGCAGTCTTCTCTAATCAGCCATTGCTGCTCTTGGGTCAGCTGGAACGCTTCTCCTTTCCCTCCATCTCCCATCCTCATGGCTTTGGGTGTATTCGTAGGTTCCTCTATACCTGCTTAAGATGGTGACCATCAGACACAGTAACAACAGTGTTAGTCTGAACTAACAGAAAGGAAAGACAAAACTGTTTCTAGAAGGAAAATGGATTAGCATGGATTACATCCATGAAATGCAGCAAGCAAATTCCTACTCCAACTCATACTGTTCAGCATTGTTTTGGATTGTAGCACACAGTTGCACAGAAGAATGTTTTTTTTTTTTGCAGAGCTTAAGAGAAAAAAATGAAGCAGTAAAAAGGATTAAGACCCCTACTCTACTACTTAATTAAAGATCATGTGCTTACGAATTTACATTAGTATTCCAAAAGACTTCACACTTTCACAAAGATTTCATGGCTTAGAAATAATAACATGTCACACTTTGCTGACAAATGCTAAAAAAGTGAAAAAGAAATACCATCATCAATTGTCCTTTTCTGGTTTCCATTACTTTGGCTGGTTGGCTCCTGTTTCACAGTTTGCTTTTTAACCTTATCTTTCTTCTCCTTACTAGCCATGGCTTCCAAATAACCTTCTGGATACTAAAATTAAAAAGCACAGCTTTTAAACAAAAATCACTGGCATACAGGAATAACTAAATACTAAAAGGATTAACTTCTGAAAGACTTTAGGTCTCTATGACTACACAGTAAAATAATTACAAAAAAATTTTAAAATCCTCTAAGATGGAGAAAACATTTAAATTAGTATCCATCATTAAGAGAGCATAGTCAAGTCAAAGAATCTAATCCACACTCAGCTGTATTAAACAGTGTATCTGAACCTGTGTGCTTACAAACTATACAAATCAGTCAGATGATGGTATGCTGTAAAATATACCATTGCCTTGCCAAGAATAGATGTTAATTCTTTCCATCTTTCCATCCTTCTTGGATTCTGCAATGCTGAAATTTTCATGGGCTGGCCTATTTCTGCGCCTAAAATACACTATGTATACAAACTTCTCAGTCATATGAAGAGAGAAATACATAAAAATGCACAGCTGTTTTGGTTTCTGAGACTCTAGGTGACTCTCAGAAAAATTTGTTCCAGCCTAAGAATCACAAAAGTGGACACATATTCTGATTTTCCAATCCATATTTGCAAACCAATTTACTGCTAGGGCAGAAAGCTTCATTTGCAGTTCCTTCTGCTGTGTCACTATTACAGGATTCTTTCAATTTGCATATAATCTGTAGTGGTTTTCAGTATTAAAAGCTGCCACAGTGAAGTACAAGAAAAAAAGGGAGCTTTAATTTAACTGATTTCTTTCTCTGGAATTTGTTTACTGGAACTAAGAATGAAAACAACTGTCCAAGTCCTGACACCAACCTGTACGCTTAGACCCAGCTTCTTTGACCGTTCCATTCCTTCTGAAGTCCAAGGTGCAGGCTCAACATCATCTCTCCTCAGAAGATAGCGCCAAACTAAAAATCCACATTTTCCAATTTCTGGCCAATATTTCACCACCTAATGAGCAATATAAACTTACTGCCATTATTTTATCACAAGCCAAACACATGAACATCGTCATACTTTAATTGTTCATGAAGAAATGAGAAGACTGATTTATACATTATTATTATTATTATATACAGCAGTTCTTCCCTCAGCTGTGAAATTCTTGTATTTCTTATAAACATGGTGCTCTTAAAAGGCACACTCCTTTGTTTCAGAAACGAAAAGGTCTTTAAACAAAGAAAAGGCTAGGATATAGTTGGAAGGACTGAAGAAATAATGAAATAATCTGATTTCAGGGATGAATTTAACTCGATAAGCACATGCAAAGCAACTTACATATTCAACCTCATATATCCCATTACAGATTATGTTCTATTATCACTGCTCTGAGTAATTTCTGTTTGGCTCACTTTGCAAAATAAACTAAAGCTAAAAAGCTATTGTAAAGAAAAAAGAACTATTTCTTTCAAGTAATAATGAAGTATTTGCAGGCTAACACATATGAGGTTTTAAAAACAGATTATGAGAAATTTTATGTCATAGAGATCAAAATACCTTGTAAATGCCATCATATCTGTTGCCTTCCTCTGGGGCATACTTGCTGATCCGCCGTCCTTTTGAACTGCGCACTACTCTGACTGGTTTACCAGCTCTCCAATTCTTTGATTCTGCTCCATTTTTGTCATCCAGTGGGGCGTCACAGTTAAGGGCCAATGCCCTAGAAAGACATTTAAATTCTTCATAAGCTAGACTGCTTCATCCAGCAGAGTATGAGAGTTAATATAATTAAGCTGTATGTGCTTCCCTTGTCTAATTTTGCTTTGTCAAGCAGCACAGACCTTTTCAGTATGTTTTTTAGCAGAATTGATGGAAGAAATGAGATCCACGCTACAATGCGTGGTAAGAAAATAAGATGGGAACACTAAATATTTTGTTCCAGATGAAAACTCATCTGAAATTGCTAGATAAAACAAACCAATCCTTTTAGACTTCATTTTTCATATATTCTTCATTTTTTAAAAATAATCCCTTCCTAAATAGCATTGAGGAAATTAAAATTATAACAAAAGGCAAACTTTCCCTATTGCTATCCTGCATCAATAGACTTTAAGGCTTTTTAAGTGTGTACACAAAAGTAATGAATATGATGAAAAGCATACAGAGAAAAAAAGTACACAATTACCATTCAAAAAAGCTCTAAGTACCATACTGCTCTCACATCATACATAAAATACCTCAGAGAAGGACTTAGAATCATAGTAGCTAATTTAAGGACAAGCAAACTCCTTTACCCATGAAGACCCTCTTCTAGAAACCTGGAGGAAGACAGTATGATCAAGTTGCCATAAGAAACAGTATTTCTACTACCACAGCCTGACTTGAAGGGATTGAAAACCCTTCAGAATCAGCCACAACCAAATGATGGATCTCAAAACAGAAGAAATAATATGGGTTATAAACAGACACGGAACAAGTATAGAACTCACATTGTAGAGAACAGTAAGAGACAGGCACACTATGCCAACATTAAAAATGTTTCCCACTTAAAACCAAAGCTTGTAAAACTATCTGGACAAGCAAAACCAAAACAGATTCAACTACATAGAATCATAATAATCTTCTGAATCAAAGCGCTTGAGAACTTGTATAAAGCTAAGTAAAGGAGAGCAGCATGTTGTTACTCCATGTACATTAATGCCTTCAAAGCTAAGTAGTTTTGCCTGCGGATTTCTCATTTGCTAAGAGAAAGGCAGTCATTAAGGAGTCCAGCTTTTAATTGTGTGTCCCAAAACAATGTCACTCTATGCACTAAATCTGCTTGTAAAGCTACTGCTTAAACCTACTTTCCTCTTTCTTCCCTCCTTGTTCTTGTTCTTGTTCATGTTCGCATCACATAACGTCCCCCACCCCCATCTCAGCAGCCAGGTGTTTCCTCTTTCTCCTCTAGACAGCTTGAAAGAATCCCTCTCCAGCCTGTCTGAGAGCAGCAGAACATATCTAAATGCAGACCTGGCAAACAAAAGTTCTCAGTGACTCTCAGCATCCCACAGGTGTTCAGAGGTCAGTTGTGTAATAGATTACGCTCTTAGAAACAGAAAAGGATGGAGTCTTTGTTCAGGCAGGCTTTTGGAGAATGGAAAAACACTTCAGACAGATGTCTAATTCTTCCTCTGGATATATGTTCTCTTTCAAGTACCTGTTTTGATAAAGCAGCACCCTAGTTTCTTGCTCTTCACAGAAAAATATGGTGGAAGAAAGGGCTAGCAAATCAGAAAATATTTCTTTTATCATGGGAAAATGAAAATGCTTTCTTCCTACTTAAATTTATAATGGAGTTACCCACTGGAGAAGAAACTTAAAAAAAGAAACATCCAGAATTAGAAAACTTCTGCTCAAGAGCTTTGACAAACTTCTCATTTAATTAAAACAAAGTCCTCTGAGGGTGACTGTAGAACAATTTCAACCAGAGGCACAACTGCGAGCTGCAGCAGCAATTCAGCAATGTATTTCACTGAGATGCGTGTTCCTTTAAAACAACAAAACATAAAGGTTGATAAAATGCCTCTCAGTAGCAAGAGGCATTGCTGTTTACAAACACAGCATGTACAGGAGTGAAAAAATACAGAAAAATGTTGGTTTTACCTTAAAGCACTACAACCCTACTTTTTGGTTTGGAATACTTTTAAATTTTATCTTCAAAACTTACCTATTCATGTGTGTTAATGTCTGATCAAATGAATGTTCTCCAATCCTCTTATTGCCAGAAAGATCTCTACCTCCACTCCCAGTGTAAGTGAATTCATCTCCTCGATCCTGTGCAAGAAGATTATCCTTTGGTTTAACGCTCTAAAGTAAAGNAAAAAAAAAAAAAAAAAAGCAACTTCATTTGTTCTATTTACTCAGAGAAAAACTGTAATCCAAGGCATGAAAGACATGTTGTCAATCTCAGTATTGCCATCCTACAGCAGCTGTGCCAGCACAAAACTACTGGTCTAGATGTAACCTCTTCACCAAAAAATTCTGATTAAAAAATTACCTGCCTTAAATAATGTTACTTTTGCATTTTTAATAAAGCTATTTTGAGAAAAAAAATCTGAGGATGAGAATATATTCTTGCAAGTGGTTACTTGCTCTTGAGCTTTCATTGAGTTTACAAGAATATAATTTTTGTAAAATACAGAATAAATACCTTGGATGGATCATGTCAGCCACTTCAGCTTGTGCAAGGAGCTCAGTGCTAATAAGTACATACAGTGCTGCCTTATGTACAAGGCAGGTGCTTTAACGAAATAGTAATCCCAACTCTTCTGAACCAGTTAGAGTTTTAAATAATTTAGATTCATATTTTGTAAGCTAAAATAATTCTGTATTATAGTTCCTATGTAAAATTTTCATGAAATTGACGGAAGGTTGATAAAATCTTTTACCATGAGCTGTGAAAACGGTCAAAATCTAAATACATTTAAGTAAAGCCTGTATTTCTACTTCCTGTACAAAGTCCGTCACAGAATTTCATATTACTCCTGGGAAATTCATGTATTTCCAGAAATACATAAATATATACACACTACATATATTTTTAATGTGTTATTTGTTTGGAGATGTGTATTTGGTACAAAGCATGTAGCAATTGTGAAAGATAAACATTTAATATGAAAATAATATCTAAATGAATTTTTAAAGAAAATCCTGAACATCTATGCAGTAATAAAATTCAGTCAATTTCTTACCACTATTAAAAGTCTGATATTATTTAGGATCCAGTGCAAGACTGTTACACATATTTCATGACTGACAACAGCAGAAAAAGAGAAAGTTAGAAAGAGAAATGCTGGTTGAACAAGGCCATAGATAATCATAGGAATTAGGTTCATTTTATTTTGTGTAGGGAAAACCTAACAGAAATTCAGCTGCAGTTATCTGCACATAATAAATCCAAGTGCTATGAAGTTCAAACATATACTCAAAAACCTAGCAAAGACATGTATAAACTCTGGTATATGCTTTCTTAAAACAGTCTACTTACTCTACTAAATAAATCTCTAAAAACCAACAGAAATAGAATGAAGTTTTATTAAGGACAGTATATGAAACAACTTTAAAAGACCAACCAGACAAGAACCATTTACTAAGAAAGGATATAAAATAAATTGTATAAAATAAAGTATCACAGAATTGGAATTAATCACAGAGTATGTTTCATTTTTCAGTGACTGTCAAGGCAAACACAATGCACAGACCACACAAAGATGATCCTAATAATAATATGAACAAGGATGGATTTTCTTGATGTATCACAACCATTCAAACAAATTGCATTTTGACAATGAATAAGAAGGTTGTGACAAGTTCAGAGAAACAGGGAAACATATCTTGCAAGGTCATGAATCCAGAATAGCCTGGGTTTTGTAACAAAGAAAGAAACACGCACATGTTGATGATGTGGCAGGGTGGGGAGGACTGTTAAGGCAGTTTTTGATATACAAGCAGAAATAAACTGAAACCAGAAGGCGATTTTTTTCCCTCTTCTTAGAACATAATTTTGAAATAAATACTGATATAACATATATATAAGAATGTGAAAAAATCCAAGGAAGACAGAAACACCTCATATGAAAGCAAGAGGGGAAAAATTACTTACAACACAGGACAGGTTCTCGACAAACTTTTGTTTATCAACTACCAGATTGTTGATACGTCTTCATGAGAAGAAAGTACGGAATAGACTTTTACTTTTTGGCATAACAGAAAAACATAAATCAAGGACAAATTGCTATAGACTTAAACAAAAAAAACTCAAGAGAGAATGCATAAATGCAATAGTATTCCTACTTGCACACACTTCTATGGAAAATGGGTTAAATGTAAACGGCCTAAAACCAACAAACTTCCATCATCTTCAGAGAGGACCGAGTGGTTCTCTGGTGGTAGTCTAACCACAGGCAAACTGAAAACATTGTGCTTGAAGAGATGCTATGGATAGAAGGCCTATGCATACATGCTCACCTCCTGAACATATCCCACACTTCATAGGTTACATTTGCTTCTCTTTAATTATCAAAGTGCTCTATGCATAAATAAGCAACTGGAAAAGCAGGGAAAGGAAAATGGAGGATAAAAGGAACAACTAAGGACCATAAATGTTACAGGTGAAGTTACAAGGATCTTTCAACATCATCCAATGTAAGGAAGACTCATTGCTGCTTTATTTTTTAGACGAACTATGCTCTCTTATTTCATATCAGATACGTTAGAAAAAAAAAAAACAAAAAAAAGGATTTCAGGGAACAAAGACACAGTTTCTAGAGCTGAAGGAAAATGACAGAGATCTTGCCACTGATCTGCGCCGGATGAAGAGAAATGGGAGGACATTTGAACCTCTGATATAAGAACAACTCTCAAACAGGAGTGGAAGAAAGCTCAGAAGAACTCAAAAGTTCTTGTAGAGAATGAAAATCAAAAATGGCAAGAGTAAGTGATGCACAAACCCAGTGTCTGAAGAGTGGAATAAATGTGGATATGAATGTGCCCATGACAACCAGAAGTGAAATAGGGCCACTGGTACTTCAGAGACATCATGGGAGACCTAGAGTACCTACTTCTATCGGGCTTGTAGTGTTTTACTTTTAAAGTGAAGTATGACAGGAATATTCACAGCTTATTATTTGGGATGATTGGAGAGTAATGACTCATTAAAACAATTTCTTAACAGCTTTGAGTTCTAGCTATAGATAATACAGGATCTTCCTACCACCTACAACAACTTTCAGCTGAGAGCCAGTATGAGACTGGTAAAGCTATTTTTGTCTCAAGAGGATCAGAAAGCAGAAGTCAAGACAATGGCTCAACAGTTAAAGAAAATATATGGTAAAAGGAATTACTGATGTCTGTATGTTCTTCTTGGACAAACAAAATAGCTGTCAAAAAGCCTATCAAAACAGTCTTATCTCTTCCCTTCCCTTCTTCCTACATTCTCCCCATTTTCTTACCTTAAAATGTATAATTCTGCCATTTCTCTTCTGCTTTCCACAGCTTAATTCCACTTCCTTGCACCAAAACTGTCTTTCAACAGCTAGTAAGTACTTTGTCATCCTGTCTTCTCTTAATGCCTTCTGTATGGCATTTTCTTTTTCTTATGTTGTGTCCATAAAGTTATTTCTTAACCATCCTGTTTGCGAGGTTTGATCACATTATAGAGCAAATGAACTTCAGCCGCAGTAGCATTGACCCAGTAGGTCATACTGAGGCATGTGAGTGGAAGACAAGCCTGAAGCTCTAGAACTACTAGTCAGTCAGCCTCAAGCAGCCAGTACAAACAGAAAGTCAGTTGTATTAAACCATACTCCACTATCCACTGTTGTTATATAATCAGCTGTGGGTCTAACAAAGAAATAATGTAGAATGAAGAATGTAAGATTTTGAATTCCATTGAATCATTTGACCACATTATTTCTATGGATTGCTTTTATGCACCAGCTGACAGGGACATCAGCTACTTCAAGTTATTAGAATATCAGCTATCTCAAGAGAGCTCTCAATTATTTTCTCTTTCCATTAACACCTCTGCTATTATGCTCAGATTTCAAAGTTTGGTTCCAACAGATATTGCAAAAATTGTATTTATCAGTAACAGGATATTACAAACACAATCAGATTTTCTAGATGAGTTCCAACCTTCAGTCTGAACAACAAAAAAATGTCTTATTGGCTTTCTTGATACAAGAAATCCCCAAATATCATCACTTCATCAATCCCTCATCAGTTTGACCTCAGAAAAATGTAATGAATAAAAGCTGAGTTTGATTATGTGATAAAGCAAAATAAAAAAGCACTAAAACTTTTTAAAGGAAGTTATTAAATCCAAGTCAAACATTAACTATCAATCAATTACATTTGAAAGCATTTCCTTTCCCTAGCAGTAGGGATATCTGAAACTGAATCATGTCATCATTCATCTCCATTAAACTCTGGATGCATAAAGTGCTGACAGAATTGGTCTATCTGCCCATTGTGTGATTTATTTTCAATAATTTCAGGTTTAACACTGCAGTAAAAAGGTTAACACTGCAGTAAAAGGTGCCAACTGAAAAGGAGGGGCTAAACTACAAATTTCATTTGTAAATCAGTAAGAAACCCTTGCATTAAGTGCAGAGCCTGAATACATCATAACTGTTCTGAGTCTTCCCCAGAATCGCTCCTGACAGCAAGAACCTGGCAGTTTCATGACACATTCCACCACAATGAAAACATTTCACCATTTCAGTGTTGACTAATCTACATGTCTGAACAGTAAGAAAGACAGCTTCAATGCAGGAAACAGCAGAAGGTGGCTAACTGGTGATGGAAGTAGGGAAACACTGTAAAAAATCGAAGTCCTAGTTAACCACTGGATGTGAATTCTTTTCTGAGGTTTTTCTTACTCCTTTCCATGCAGTGTCCAAAAATGATGGATTACCATGCTTTTAAAACCAACATAAATATGTAAACAATTCAGGCTATTCAGTGTGAAATAATTATTTTTTGTTCCATTAAAAATCCATTCTGACTTTGAACCAGGTTCACCAAAGACAGAGAGCCTTTTCAGGTCAAAGATACTTTCCTGTAGCAGGAATTTACTTAGGAGATACAACAGATCTTAGAGACAGCACTTTAATTACTGTTATCTTTGGCTCTTGGCTGGAGATCCAAAATTGATTGGTTTTTTGAGGGAAAAAAATCCTGCAATCTGTATGACTAATTTAATTAGCCTACTATAATTATAGTTAAAGTAGTGCATGGAAAATCTAAAAGACATGCATTTTGTATCAGACATTCATTTCATAAAGTGGTTTGTGAATGCTACATTCCAGGCACTGAATGGGTTTGGTATAAAATATCAACAAACCTAAACAATGACTATATTGCCTGGGGTCCCTTTTGAGTCATTAGAGTAATTATCTTTTGTAGTGACAGAATCTTTTATAAGAAGATGCAACTGCTCACACCAAGTATTATTCTCCAAGAGGGTCTGAATCTCGGTTCAAAGATTACCCATATGATTCTATGTGCAACAACACTTACAGAAGAAACAATTTTTGTTTGGATTAAACTAGAGCACACCACACAATTCATTTACCATCCTTATGACATTACCTCAACCCAGCAGAAACAAGGATCTTGAAACTTTTGACAATAAACAGCAGTTTCAACCCGATACATAAAAACAATGACACAAAATAAGAGGGCAAGTTTTCAACACAAAAGTTAGACTTCTCCAGCTGCTTGATTTGATGAACAGAAAAATCAGGACACGCTCATCATGAACACTGTGACTGCACAATCAGTGCTAATGTCCAGTATCTAGTCTTTAAATGTTAGTCTGTTTTGAAATAATTCTTAAATCATAAATCAGTGAAAGACTTCTCAGTTTCTTCAGCTAATGTTCCTATTACTACTCTCAAAGCAAGACCAGATCAACAATATTAACATATTCAAAATAAAAGCTAACTATAGGTAAGCCATGTAATATGTCACTAGAATTCAAAGCTACCATTTTCAGAAGAGAGATTAATGTGCAAATATTTTATATCCATGTAATTAGAAATGAGGATCAAGCTTCATGTGCAAAACAATTTCACTCAATGCTCATTTTGTAAGCTATGACTGCACCTGTTCTCAATCTTGAGGGCAGATCTGACAGAACTGATAAAACCTGTTATTAAGGAGTACTCCAATACATCCAGAACATCCCAAATTCAGCAAAACTGGAGATAATTCTGGGTCTCCAGGATTATAAGTTTCTAAAGGCATGGCATAAAAATGTCATGATCTGAAAGCTAAACAGTGAACTCTGTTTCCTGCAATGTATTTTTGCAATTACTTTACCCCAGTGTGGCTTTGTTGATTTAAAGCAGTAAGAAGCACATTAACTTGGCACACACCATCAGTGTGCATAAATAGTGCATAAAGTTCATAAACATACAGTATAACACTCTTCCAAAATGAATTTATTTCTCAATTTTATAAAAACTTACACACAAGTACCTTTGTCGTACCATTGAAATTCAAGTAAGAGTCACCTCTCTTTCTGGTATTCATACAATAAAGTGAATAGATGTGAGCAGAGGTTTTTACCTGTATTTTTTATTTAAAAGTTTCACTTCTTAAATTATTAGATACTGTATTTAGGATACTTATAAGTACAGAACTCAATTTTTCTGTGCATATTCTTACAAGAATTTGATCTTAACCTTTTTCAAAAAAAACAGGGAAAATGGAAATAAATTGGAAAATAAAATCTGGCGTATCAAAGAAGAAGAGAAGAAAAACTAATTTAAAAAATGTAACTGGGAAAAAAAAATCCCTCATAATATTAGTTTAGAAAACAGAAAACCACTGACATTCATTTAAGTTTTTAGAGTATTTTCTGCAACACTTTTCTCCCACTATGCCCTTTCAAAATTATTTATGTTTTTCAGACTATGACAGTACTTAGTAGGCTACAAAACCACACAGTCACAATATCACTTCGGTGAACTGAAAAGACATGCAAAGAATCCAATTAAGTTTACTAAATATTTTGAATTGAATAATTACCACCTCAGAAATAAGGGGACATCAGTATCACCAAAAAGACTAAAAAAAGGAGTTTGCAGCATCCCAGCATAGCAGATACGACTACAGTGCAACAGTGTTCTTAGGGGCCAAGAACTTGGGCTGGTAGAGACACTAAGGACATCAGATCCAAACACCAAGTACCTCCTCACGCCACTTGTTCAAATAGAGACATACACTCCTTCAGAGGCAATACTCTGCAGCAGCAGCAGCAGCAGCAGCAGCTGGTAGGTGC
This sequence comes from Falcunculus frontatus, assembly GCA_013398115.1. Classification (NCBI taxonomy): domain Eukaryota; kingdom Metazoa; phylum Chordata; class Aves; order Passeriformes; genus Falcunculus; species Falcunculus frontatus. The sequence continues at coordinate 157,673 of VZRV01008184.1, read as the reverse complement.
TGTTGGCAAAGAATATGTTACATTCTGATGATGTTTCATCCATCTGCTTATTTTTTTTTCTTCAGTGCCCTTTTCCTTGTGTTAGACAGTTACGCGTGTTTTAAAAAAACAGGTTGCTTACTGCATTATCCTTCACCTGATCCATGATTCAAAATTCCACCTGATGAACCGGAACTGCAGGAAGGGATGTACCTTGTGTAAACATTACTTAATTGGAGAAAACAGTAATCTCTTCATAAATAAATGTCGGTCAACACCACGAGATGAAAATTGAAAGCAGTTACTGTTTTGTTTAGCAGCATAATTGCTTTTGTTGCTCTACTTAGATGTTAACACCAAAGCAGAATTTTTTCTCAGCACCTTTAGGGATCATAATACAAGATTCTGAAACTTTGCTAAGAAGTTCTGAAAGTGCTCATTAGCAGGAGCCAAGAACCTTCAGAACTACCTAGTATCAAGTAACACAAATCTTTTATTCTTGTGCATTAAAATAAATGTATCACACATTTAGAAATACTGTTTGGAATGTAATTAAATCATGACAAAAGCAGAACATAAAGCATAGTATTTGCATATAATTACACTATCAGATTTTATATTATGCTCAATTTAGACTCCAAAAGTATACTGAAATGTAACTACCCTAAACAATTTCAAATCCAGCAGTAACTGATGTTTTGCTTGAATGAAAACCTGAGCATTAGCATTCTTCAAGATTTGCTAAGATTTTTCTCTCCAAAATACTAAGAACTACTTAATTTATCAGTAGCAGCTACTTTTTTCCACAGTCATATCTGCCTAAACATTAGTTTTAAACAACAAATGTAACTCTATATTTACAGACATTGATACATTTGATGCATTAGAACAGCAAGACCATTGCTCGCATGAATGACATACCACTTCATCTTCAAATCCCCCAGCCAGTACGAGTGAGTAAGCTCCATCATTACTGCGTCCGTGGATGCCACCAACATGGGGCCTGTGAACACCTGCTTCACTCACCTGGGAACAGAAAAAGAACAGTTACCAGCAATTTTTTTCAAAGACCCAGTCACCTACAACCACTTTTAGCAATCAATTTTCTGCTTTAAATATTCCACAGAGGTTTCTGTGTCAACAGTTAATGCAAGACTGCTATTAAAGGTGGGAATCCCACTGTTCCTTCAGGAAGAAAAGCTAGAAGTAAGAACATCCAGAAAATTAGCAGGACAATGTAGGACAGTGGTGACACTGGAAGACATAAAGGTACACTTTCTTCTTTGGGAAAAATCTCAAAGTCTTTTTCCTAAGCAGTACCTAAGACTGTACTCCCTGATATACTCCACTTGCACAGTCATTTAGAACAATTCAAAGCAGAAGGAGGTCTGCCAGTTTGGTAACGTTTTACAATTTTTAACCAAGGAAGATCCCAGTGTAAAAATCATTTTTTCAGGGATTTTTAAGGTAACACACTCTAAATAACCAGTGGAGAGGAATATTATCACATTGCCCAAGGACAAAGAAGAGGCCATTGCAACACCATATGGATCATAGCCTAGTTCTCCAACCAGAATTACTCTCTGGTAGTAAATGTTCAAGTAATCTGCAACCTGACCACCTGAAAGCTGCAGCTGTAGCATAATGTGGCAACATCATTAAAGTCTGCTGGAGCATCTCCCCCACAGAAACTTACTTAATAATGGTTTCAAACTACTGATTATTAAAAAACCCCACAAACAACCTTTACAAATAAAAAGAGACTATATAGTAAATTATGCATTTTCTCAGTATATTATGCAAAAAATACTGTTGATAGAATGAAGGCTTCCAGCACAAAACCAATGACACTACTTTCTACCTTCATCTTTTCTTTCAGACCTTGATTCTGCCTGTTTTTCTCATTCTGCTTCTTGCACTCTTGAACTCCCTCTCCCAGCCTACACTTCTAAGCAACTTTCAAGGAAGTCTATATTCTCCACTACAGCCTTGAAATTTCATAATACAATACATCAAAGAACCAGCTAGTCAAAAATGCACTTTTAAACAACAGATTAGAGCTGTGCACAGCATGAAAACTATGCAAGGATGCAATAATACTTCCTTGCACAATTTCTCAGGATCCAGCTGTCTGCGGCTGACTTCCCATACTATTTAAAACTTTTGGATTCATAGTATTGAAGAGAGAGAAGAGTTCACAGTACCACTTGTCATATGAACTAGTACCACTTTCAGTCATTTTGGAGTGGACAGCCAATGTTTTTTTCATGATCACTTTACAAAATTTGACATTACAAATTTGTAAATTTGTCATTATGGAAGTAAGTATATTGGTCCCACTTTTTTTATACTGTACATCATTTTGTAGTCATCTACACCCCACAACATTTTCAACATTTTCCAGATGAATGAAGACCATTCCATTCCTTCAATCATCCTGATTGCTGTTCATAATAATGTATTTTACTTTCCTGATCCTTCGTTTCATGATACTTCAGTATTTGATTTATTTTTCTGATCGCTATTGGGTATTAAAATGACATATTTTTCAAAATTAGCTATTAGAATATCTCTTTGCTAAATAACAAGAAGACTAACTAGCTGAAAGCCAATTACAAATTAAATACTTAGAACTGTTCCCAGTCCCATGTTTACTATCCACAACAACTTAGCACTTTCACTTAACTTTATCAGCTGTTTGCCAGTTTTTCCAGACCATTTATGAGTATGCTGAATAAAAAGGCCCCACAATTATGCTCCTCTTTACTGTTGTATCAAACATCCTTTAATTGATTCCTCCCTCCTTTCTTTTCATTTCCAGGTTTTATCAATTAAATCTAGGTTTCTTTGGTTTCACCCCAAAGATGAACTGTGGTAAATACTTTATGGCAAAGATGATCTTCAGATGCTCTGAAATATTGCTCCAGAAGCAATATTTAGTCAATTTCCTTGTAGGGAAAAAGGAGTTTGTGTCATAAAAAAAACTATGCAAACCAGAAATAAACAAGCCTTTAAATTCTCATACAGTCTCTAAATTCTCATAGATTTGTTGAGACAAGCTCATTTTCTTGTAAAAAAGACTAGATTATACGAGGAAAAAAAAGTGTAAGTTAACTTTCTACATAGAAAGTATTTCAAATTTTTAAAAAACATGACAAAATATTTAATTTGTACCCAAAATAAATTAATTATGCATAAATAGTAATTGTCTTTTGATATCTAGTCCATATATACATATATATAAAAATATTCTTTGACGGATTTTTTGACTAAAGCCGCACTCTAACTCTGTTTCTTTTTCCTACCAGTACTAGAAATACCTGAAAAGCATTAGCTTTTGTCTTACCAATAGAATTTGTAATAAAAAGGTAAACTAGTAATTCCAATTACCATTGAAGCAGTGAAAATAAAAATTGATTGTGATGCTTTGAGTTTGCCTAAGTGATTTTAGAAAGTTCTCTTACTTATTAGACTTTACATAATCTTGCAGCCAACAAAAAGAGAGCAAGAGATGAAAAGTTCATGAAACAAATCAGAAGAGGTTTTTGATTTTTGGCTTGCCCCTCCTCAAGTAGTTTAAAAACCCCTGATTTTATTCTTCCAAATATGACAGAAAACATTCTGTTACAACCATTTACATATGCAAGAGACAAAGAACTAACTGATTTAGAAAACAAGGAAGTATGTATTTTCATGACTAAAATAACAATAAAAAAATGAAAGATAACCCAACAATCATTGCAATTGGATCAGGCTGGGGAAAAAGGGAGGAAGTTTGTAGCTTGCTGGACACTGTGAAACCACAAAAAAAACCAGTACTGGCATAAAATGAAGCTGTTCCATCCTCCCTGCTTTGTTTTTTCCTGCTCCATTGAGTATTGGCACTGTGCTTACATAACCAAAATGTGAAAAGGACTGGGAAAATAGTCCCCATTCTACTCCAGACAGGATTGCTTTGCTGCCAGTTTTTTACCAATCTAGTTTACCACAGAGGCTAAGGAATATTTGAAACAGAAAATGAGACAGTTCAAGAAACCACCAAAAGCTGAATACAGTGAATTCCAGTAGCACTACAGGCTTACATTATAAGCTGTTTAAGCCCTTCATCAGTCTAAAAGCAGATTTGGACATCCATTATATATGACCAAAAACACCTACAGAGCCAATTCACAGTGATACCACATAATGTTTTCAAAATCTGCAGTCTACACCCCCTGCATGGGATAATCAGTTCATGTGAAGAAGACTCTTCAGAAAATACTTAACTCTATTCACTAAGTATCCCACTTAAAATTTTAACATGTGAAACATGCTTATCATAATTCCAACAGACTTTTTATTAAGTTGTATGGTAAAATCAGAATAGTTCAACCTTCACTACTATTGGCATCACTTCCAATATTGGAATCATAATGTATTTACTTTACTTAGTCCTGGTGAAAATGGCAATTGTCAATTTAAATTTATCTTAGTGCCCAACCCATTCATTATTATTCCTACTTTCTTCAATTACAGCTAATACTGAAACAACATACCTGAACTCTGAATTTCCAGGTTGTCCCAACAGGAACACCAGGTATAGGCCCATAATGATTTGAAGGAACAATAGTGCATTCCTTAGTGCGACCGACACAGGCCATGCCCTAAAAATACATCAGACAAAATGAATCAGTATTACAATACTGAAGACTACAGCAAATTCAATGCAGAGATCATTAAATCTGTATATTATAACAAACACATACTTTAAAATACGTTAACAATCGTTAAAAGGAATGTTAAATTAAGTCATATGTGGTTATGGGCTTGGGAGGGGAGTTTGGGATAGTCTTTCTTTTTTGTTTTTACCTCTGGTCACCTTAATATCCTTCTGCTGCTTTAACTGCCAGTAGACAGTGGGCAGGATTAAACATTGTCTTGTCGTCTGTACAATCCAGTACTGAATTTTGTGTAGTGCATATGTAAGCAGAATTATAGATGTAGCACATACATGAACAATCAGAGTAACAGCTATTTCTAAAACACACTCTACCTTTCCCCAGTCTCTCTGGCTTTCAGTACTGGCAGATGGCATCTTTGCTTTCTTTTTACTCTGTTTGAGCTTTTCTCCAGCCTTTACAACTTCATTAGAATCATTTTTGCAGGAAGGACAATACCTAAAAAAAGGTTTTAGTAAATTCTCAATTAACTTCATAATAATGGCAATGCATTTTTTGTAGCCAAAAGAGTGTCCATTTGTTTATTTTGACTGAACGTTTCAAGCTAGCAAGCATATACCAGTCTTAAGCAGCTGAAGCCTACAGCTTAGTAAATGAACTCAACATGAACAAATACTGTCAACTTTTTTTAAAAAATGGATTTTCAGTACTTTTAAAGGTAGAGTGTTAGTGGCAAAACATATAACTATTTTTTCTCACATGATATGTGAGAGGTCCCCATGTCTCCTGTATTCTCTCTTCATTTAGTCCTCCTTCATTTGTGTCATGTAAAGGAGAAGATAGCTGAGATTACAGTATGCTGCTAACCACTACTTATGGTCTGTTTCTATGTCCTGCCCAGTCTACCCTTATTTTTTGCTGGTAGTGCAACAAATTTCACTTCAGATTGCTGAATGTCAAACAGAGCCAAGGTATGACATAATGTGTACAGAAACACACAAACACACGCTCACTCACTCCACAACAGTGAAGCCATTTGGAATATAATGCTGAGGCCCACTCCAACCAACATAAATCCATTCAGGTAGGAAAGTAGAGACACTATTATGCAGTGACTACAGCAGAGAGAGAAAAGGAGTACAGTGGTCCTTCTGCTGTTTCCAATAACATTCTAATCCCACTCCAGGAACATCAATACAGAGGCATGTCCATGCTTCTGGCTCCCATAGGATGGGTTTGGCCCATACACCACTAGAAGAGGAAGCCTGATCTACACTAACATTGATCACCTAGTTCAGATAACTACTACTACTACTACTACTACTACTACTACTACTACTACTACTACTACTACTACTTCTACTGTTTTGGATTTATTAAGTTTTGTATGTGGATATGAATAGAAGAATTAATGATTAATGTCCACAGGAATAGATTTCACTATCTCAGTAAAAGTGTTGAACCACTAAAACAATGAAGCCATGTCAATTAAAATAAATAATAATGTAAGATGCTGAAATTATTTGACACTATGACTGAAAAGTATTACAGTTGCTTATAGAAAAGGAGTGTGCAATGACCAATTAAAAGAACAAACATGACATACTCCAAATTCACAAGGTGAATTAACTAGGTGAGATCACACAGTGAATTCCCTGTTTCTTGATAAGGTAAAAATATTACCTTAGTATCTTTTAAACTGAATCTTGTATGGAATATTAAATACTGTTTCACATACAGAGTGACTTAATCTCCACAAGATAAACTTACCCTTTCCCAAACTGAAGGCTTAACCCCTGAAGAGACATTGCCTGATTTTACACTCTAAAAACATGAAATGGAAATATTTCCAATTCTAAAGCAAACTGTTCATAAACTAAGAATCAGGCAGCCATGGCTCTTTGCTAGTACGCAAAAGGAAGGGAGGGCACAAACTTCTTTGGTAGGAGATGCTGCTTCGCCCAGTGCAAAAGCATTTCTACATAATGACAAGATTTAAGACAGCACAGGGCTGGTGACACTAAGCATCCCAAAACCAGTTCACATAAGCCAGGTCCATAACTGTACCTCTACCACCCTGTGACTTCATCCATAGATGCAGCTATCTACTTACATGTATACCTCTTAAGACTCCTATAGTTAGTTACACAGCAAACAAAAACAAGCTAAAAAGATTGACAGCCATTTTGTAATGAATTTTAATTATATGTATTAAACTTCTGGAAATTCATAATTTGGAGAATGAATGAAGACTAGCTCTGCAGAGGAGGAGGTGTTTGTGATCAAAAGGCTCACCATGACCCAGAAATGTGCACCAGCAGCCCAGAAAACCAACCCTCCAATCCTGGGCTGCATCCAAAGCAGCGTGGGCAGCAGGGCCAGGGAAGGTGATTTTTCCCCTCTACTCTGGTCTTCTGAGACCCCACCTGCAGTGCTGCATCCAGCTCTGGGGCACCAAACACAAGAAAGATGTGGACCTGTTGGAAAGAGTCCAGAGAAGGGCCACCAAGGAGATCAGAGGGTTGGAGCACCTCTGCCCTGAAGACAGGCTGAGAGAGTTGGGGCTGTTCAGTCTGGAGAAAAGGCTTCAGGAAGACCTTACAGCACCTTCTAGCTAGTTTAGATTTTAGTGAGAAATTCTTTCCTGTGAGGATAGTTGCCCCAGAAAACAGGCAGACCATCAGGCACTAACCAATAAACATTATGGAATCCAGCGAGGTGTAGGAGATGAGGTTACTAATTTACAGAGAACGTTAAAACTTCCAAAATATTTACACAGATTTTTACATAAAATATAATCACAAAGTTCAAAGAGATTCCATGTAATGTATTCATAGACATCTTAGCTATTTAATGAAGTCTATGTAATGGAAAACTTTCTCAGAATAAAATTCTACTTATTACTCATCTATAAGGTATTAGCATCTCAAGTAAGTCGCAAGCAAGTGATAAATATGAACAGTATAAATTGCAGACAGCTAGTAAAGACATAAGAGTAAGTACATAAGACATGAAGAGTAGCAATGCAGTGGTCCTTCCATAGCATGAAAAATGAATGTAGTAGAGGCAACGAAGAGCACAGGGGCAGCAGCAGGGACAGAGGATGAAGGGGCAGAGAAGCGTGAGCATAAGAGAATTGCTCAAGCAGTGAAGCTTTTAAAAAACAAAAAGGCTGTGGAATAACAACTGTTGATAAATAGTCAGATCAGGTAATGTCACAGAAGATCATAATGATCATAATGAATAAAATGAACATACCAGTCTTGAAATTCCATAAGGACATTAAAGCTTACTACTAATCCTTTGTGAATGATTTAAAAGAATTATCTTGACAGAAAACATAAGCCTTATATTAAGCAGATGGATGAAAACATCCCAGAATTTAAAAACATCTTCAGTATTTTCTTTCATGAGGTGCAAATATCAAAAAGGTACCATGTATAGAATGTCAATATAAGTAAGTAAATCATCCTTGTATATTTACCAGTCTTCATCTTCTGGTATCTTGCTTAAGGGAGGGTTCAGGCAGTATATATGATAAGCCATATTACATTCATCACACAGGAGTTGCATGTGAGCATCCTGTTTGCCACCACACAAGTAACACGAACAAAACCGGCACTCCTTATCTGGATCAGCCCTACAGTGCTTGCATTCAGGGCCACTTTTTCCTGTCAAAAACAAAGAAACGTCAAATGCCATGTATCTCAGAAAAGTGCATTACTCTATCTAAAGGAATAATTATTTCTGAACATGAACACTGCTCTCTTGAAAATGCTTTTTTTCTTACAATGAGGTATTTAACTATCTAGGCTAATGAGATTTCTTCTGCTGTATAAACAAGCCATAAAGAAAATGACTAATCATCAGCTCCTCTTTATTTTCTCCTGTCCCCAAGATGTACCTGCACATTCTCCCTACGGACGGAGCTTTGCTGCCTTTTGAAGCTGCACAGCTTATCAGTTCCTTGTAAGTTAGTTTGGAAAATATAAGCAATAAAAGTAAATATTTCTTTCAGGAGTTTATTCTTGAGTAGAAATATAAGGTGGATCCTTGATGTATCCAGAGGAGTTCCAGATACTTTGACATTTTTCCTAAGTATACCAAGAAGGAAATTAATGACTAAGAGTTTGCAGAAATCCAAGCCCCTTTGTACTGAAGAAAAGCATGCCCTCTCGACTGAATAGACTTTACAGAGAAATTGATCCACACAGTTGTAAGTTATCAGTGTAAATCCCTGTGGAGAGCAACTCCAGACTGAAAGTTTTATACGAAACAGCAAATAGAATTCCAAGCATTGTGCTGTATCTGCAGTCTTTCTGGAGGACCTTGAACAATACTTTCACCTTCAAAGGCAGAACCAGCCAAACTTCGAGTCAGAAGGGGATGGAGTTTTGATTAACAAAGAAAAGTCAGGGGCTGTTGATGAATTAAAAACTGATAGGGGAACACCTGTGAAATGCCTCAAAAGAACAAGAGCTTTTTCATCTAAAACGCTGACACAGTTGATAGCCCAGATGAAATGTCTATACACTAGCATATGTAGCATGGGTAACAATCAGAAGAATTGGAAGTGACTGTGCAGAAGGAAAGCTATGATCTGATCACAAAATGAAACATGGTGGGACAAATCACATGACTGGAGCACTCCAATTGATAGCTACAAACTGTTCAGAAGGGACAGGCAAGGAAGGAGGGGAATTTGCCCTCTATGGACTGATTGCACAAACCTGTCTTTGAAAAACAGCAATGAACAGGTCAAGAGCTTGTGGCTGAAAATCAGAGGCCAAGCCAACAAAGGAAACCTCATGGTTGCTGCTTATTACCAGCCACTCAATTGAGGGGAGCCTGTTGACAAAATCTTCTTACTTCACCTACAGGAAGCATCACTCTGCCAGGTTCCGATCCAGCTGCAGGGACTTGTCAGGACAGTCACCCTGACATCTGCTGGAAAAGCAGCTCGGCAAGATGTAAGCAGTCCAGGAGACTCCTGGAAAGCATCAAGGATAACTTCCTAACCCAGGTGACAGAGAAGTGTTACTGCACCTGGTGCTTACTGACACAGAGTAACTAATCTATGTCAGGCGAGATCAGGATCATTGGCAGTCTGGGCTGAAGTGATCATGCCCCAGCGGAATTCATGATCTCAAGCGTCATGGGCCAAAGAAAGGTGAAAGCCAGCACACTGAATTTTAGGAGCCTGAACTTTTAGTTATTTAAGGAATTACTGGACGGGACCCTCTGTAAAACTGCACTCAGGGGAAAAAGGAGCAGAATAGAACTGTCAGATCTTTAAGGACATTTTTCTTAGAGCCCAAGATCTCCAAGTTCCACCAGTGAGCATTCAGGCAATGAAGGCAGGAGACCAGTACGGCTCAGTAAAGACCTCCTGGCCAAAGCGAAACACAAGAAGGAAAAGCACAGGACATGGAATCAGGGACAGGTATCCTGGGAAGAAAGGAGAAGCACTGTCTGGTTGTGTAGCGACAGGACTGGGAAATCTAAGGTATAATTGGAGCTGAATCTGGCAAGGGATACAAAGAATAGTAAAAATGGCTTCTATATGGATGTTGATCAGAAACAGAAGATTAAAGAAAATATACACACACAACACCATCCTCCCCTCTGTCCCCCAAAATGGGACAGAACTAATGACAATCAACATGGAGAAGGTTGAGGTATGCAGCAATTTAGTTTGCCTCCGTGTTCATTAGTAATCACTCTTCCCACATCTCTGAAGTCCCTGAACCTCAAAACAGGAACTGGGGAATTGAAGTCACTCCTGGTGTAAGAGCAGATCAGGTTCAAGATCATCTGAGAACCTGAACATACACAAGACCATGGGACCCAAAGAGATGCTTCCCAGGGTCCCGAGAGAATTGGTTCATGTAGTTGTTAAGCCACTCTCCATCATATATAAAAAGTCATGTGATCCCACCTCCCTGCAACGACATCATCAAGCCATCATGTCTGAAAATCCATAGCAGCCAGGGTAAGTTCTGTGACTGCAGAAAAAGGAGTATTTTTTAAAAAGGGTAAAAAGCAGGAACCCAGGAATTATTGACTAGTCAGTCTCCTCTCAGCACCCAGTAAGATCACAGAGCAGAGACTCCTGGAAGACATGTCAAAACATGCAAAAGACAGAGGGCTGGTTAAAGACAAATAAAATGGCTTTACCAAGGCCAATAGTGCCTGATTGGCACGTGAACAGAATGCATCAATTGTCAAAGGAGAACTATAGATGTAATTTACCTGTCTGTAAGGCCTTTGATTTGGACCCTCACAATATTCTTAAAGTCATAGAATTAAAGAATATCGTGAGTGGGTAGGGATCCACAAGAATCAGTCACGTCCAACTCCTGGCCCTGCAGAGGACATCCCAAGAATCCCACCATGTGTGTGAGAGCACTGTCCAAAAGCTCCCTGAATTCTTGCCAGGCTTGGTGCTGTGATCACTTCCCTGGGAAGCCTGTTCAAGTGTCCAACCACCCCCTGGGTGAAGAACCTTCTCTTAATATTCAACCTAAATGTCCCCTGACACAACTTCAGGCCATTCCCTTGGGTCCCGTCACTGGTCACCACAGAGAAGAGATCAGTGCCTGCCCCTGCTCTTCCCCTCATAAGGAAGTTGTAGACTGTGATGATAGCCCTCAGTCTCCTCTTCTCCAGGCTGAACAGACCAAGTGACCTCAGCTGTTCCTTATAAGGCTTCCCTTCAAGGCCCTTCACCATCTTTGTGGCCCTCCTTTGGGACACTCCATAGCTGCCTTACATTCTTGCTGCTAAACTGAAGAGAGATGGATTTGATGAATGAAATGTTAAACAGATAAGGACTTAATTGGATGGCCACATTCCAAGAGTGAATGGTCCATATCCAGTGGTTCAATGTAAAAGTGTAAACCATTAAGGAGTGGTGTTCTTCAAGGGTCATACTGGGAGCACTATTATTTTCTACCTACATCAATGACATACTCAGTGGAATTGAGTGCACCCTCAACAAGGTTGTAGATGTCACCAGGCTGAGCAGTGCAGTTCACCATAGAATCATAGAATCAATAAAGTTTGAAAATACCTTTAAGATCATCAAGTCTAACTGTCAACCTAGCACCACCATCATGTTCAGCATTAAACCCTGTCCTCAAGTGCCATATCCACTCACCTTTAGAACACTACCAGGGATGGTGATGCCACCACTTCACTGGGGAACTTGGCCTAATGCTTAATAATCCCTTCCATGAAGACATTTTTCCTAATATCTAATCAGTACTCTCAGGCACATGGTGTGACTCACTTCAACACCTCAATGTCTTTCTTGGAGTGAGGAGCCCAGAACTGAATTCAAGGTGTGGCCTCACCAGTGCCAAGTAGAGGGGGACAATCCCTGCCCTGGTCCTGCTGGCCACACTATTGCTGATACAGGCCAGGATGCCATTGGCCTTCTTGGCCACCTGGGGACACGCTGGGTCATTGTCCTAGGTTACCATGTAAGATGTAACCAAAAGCATGTATTCTATCAGCATCTCCATAAACTGTTAAAACAGGTGGGGCAGTGTTCGTTATCTGCTACCATGACTCACCCTTGATAACTCCCTCTGGGAGGCTATCTCTGTTTAATGGGCAATCAAGGACCCTGCCACGTGACTCATAGATAACTCCTACCGACTGTCTCCTGTTAATGGGCCCATCAATGCCGTGCCTCGTGACTCACCATCCCATTGTGAGAGGCTCCGCCCAGGAGGAGGAGCTGAGTGTTCCCATCTGTATATAATCAGAGGTTTGGAACAGCACAGCCAGCCCTTACCTATGGGACTTGTGGAGGACAAGAGCTATGCCACTGGACCTTTAGGCGAAGACCAGACTCTTTTCTACAGGATCACTGCGTTCAAGAGAACCACATCCATCACTTCAGGAGGACCGCAGCAACCATTTGATCGGACTGCTACCGCCACCCTGACTAACAGGGTATCAGGTTGTATTCTGACTCTGTCAGTGGTTTTCTTTGTACAACTGCATTTATTTTACTTCTTCCTATTAAATTGTATTTCTAACTTAGAGTCTCTCATTGGTTTGCTTTCAAACCTGCACACTCATGTTCAGCTGCTGTCACCAGCACTCCCAGATCCTTTTCCTGTGGGCAGCTTTGCAGCCACTCTGCCCCACACAACCTGTGATGCTGACTGGGGTTGTCGTGACCCAAGGGCAGGACTTGGCACTGAGCCTTGAGTTGAACCTCACGCCACTGGCCTCAGCCCACGATCCAGCCTGTCCAGATCCCTCTGCAGAGTCTTCCTACCCTCCAGCAGATCAACACTCTCACCCAGCTTGGTGTTATCTGCAAACTGACTGAGGGTGCACTCAATCCCCTCATCCAGATCATCAATAACAATATTAAGCAGAACTCGCCCCAGTAGTGAGCCCTGGGGAACACCACTGGTGACCAGCCACCAGCTGGATGTAACTCCATCCACCACCAATCTCTGGGCCCAGACATACAGCCAGGTTTTTACCCCGTGAACAGTGTGTCTGTCCAAGCCATGAGCAGACAGTTCCTCCAGAAGAATGCTGTGGGAAATAGTATCAAAGGCTTTACTAAAGTCCAGGTAGATGACATGCACAGTCTTTCTCTTATCTACTAGGTGGGTCACCCTGTCACAGGAGATCAGTTTGGTCAAGCTGAACCTGCCTTTCACAAACCCCTGCTGGCTGGGCCTGATCCCCTGGTTGTCCTGTATATAATGCGTGATGACACTCGGGATGATCTACTCCATGAGCTTCCCCAGCACAAAGGTCAGGCTGACAGGCCTGTAGGTCCCCGAATAGTCCTTCCAACCACTGTGAGGACAGGTCCAGAGGAGGGCCATGAAAATTATCAGAGGGCTGGAACACCTCCCCTAAGAAGAAAGGCTGAGAGAGATGGATTTTTTCAGCCTGGGGGAGAGAAGGCTTCAGGGAGACCTTTTTGTGGCCTTTCAATACTTAAAGGGGGTTTATAAGAAAGACAGGGAAAGATTTTTTACCAAGATCAGTAATGACAGGGAGCAACAATAATGACAACAAGGAACAGTTTTAAATTGAAAGAGACATGATTTAGACTGGATACCAGGAAGAAATATTTTATTGTGAGTGTGATGAGACACTGGCACAGGTTACCCTGAGAAGGTATGGATGCCCCATCCCCGGAACCTTTCAGAGACAGGTTGAATGGGGCTTTGAGCAACATCATTTAATGAAAGATATCACTGCCCATAGCAGGGGGGTTGGACTAGAAGATCTTTAAAGGTCCTTTCCAACTAAAACCATTCCATGATAAGAAGTGCTAGATCACTACCGTTTGAATCATTGTTTTCAAGAGAAAAAAACTTTAAAACTGAAGAATACAAAGGAATCACTGAAGAGGGAAGATTACCAGCTGCAGATAGAAGGTTTAGTGAGATGTACTGACTGGAAAATGTGAGAAATAAACATGTAAAGCTACCAGCAGAGACTATTTTGCGAAGACTTAAAGGCAAAGGTACACTTAAAGATATACTTCCAAAAAAGCGCCAAAATCGATGAGAATACTGCTTCTAGTAAAGTGTAGCCTAGAAGACTTATGCTATCCAAATGGAAATAATCGTCTATTAGTTTGAGACTTCTCTCCCAAGGTTCATTTGAAGAGAAATGAAAAATTTTACAAGTGCTGATGAACAAATATGAGGGTTTTCCAGCACAGCTAGGTTAAACTCACAATCTGTGCAAGGTGTCAACACCAAATCAAGTCAGACTGCAAAATCCCAGATAACTGTTAACTCCTTTGAAAAAGTTTAAAAGTGATGACTGAGCACTCCCTAAGGAAACCCAATAGTCTACCTCATCCAATAAATAATAGACAAAATGAAACTGCATATTTTTCTGTATCTCTTAGCACCACACATTGTTTAGGTCTAGGTAATTAACTGGTTTCAGTTAAGAAACCAGTTTCTTAGGTAAAAGGTTAGTATTATTTTTTTTTAAATAGAAAAAGAGCAAAAAAAGGTCTACGTATTTTACTTCGGTTAAACAATATATGAAGTTCTCAACTTTGTTCAATATACAAACAAACCACAAACTGTCATTTTTAAGACATGACCTTCATTTTTCACATTTCTGTTTTAACCATGTTGTAAGTCACATGCACTAACTATAGCTGCACTGTTGTCACATGAAGACAGGTCTGTTCACCTCAACCAACAACGCAGAGTTTAGTTGCATATACAATTTCATACTATCTTTTTTTTGCAGGAGGAGTTATCACAGGACAAGTTTGGATTCTGATGGAAGTAATATATGTTGATATCTAGGTCTTATTTGCATGTTGCATATAAATATTTGTAACATATTTACAAATGTGTTGCTTCTTAGATTTTTTTATTTCTAATATTGTTTTCTAATAGGCTTAGCCTTACTCCTTTCCTCAGTTGTAGAATTTTATTTCCATTAATTAATTAGAAAATGACTACTTTATTTTTAATTTTAACTGATAAACGTGTATTGACATCACTTTACACATACAAAACCTAATTATTATGTGACCATGCTCAAGAAATAAGAGTTTTTCTGCAGAAACAGCCTACACTGTCTATCTGATGAAGATTATTTCCATAGTAGGTATTCTATCTTTTGACAAGGGCATGGACAGTAGCTTAATATGGACAAAAATATAGTCAGTGCATTTTCTGATTGTGCTTACAACAATCTCATAGAACATTTAAGGCCAAATAATGATTTTAATTTCATCTGCCGTTATTGTAATAAAATTCTGCATATTTCCACCGTACATAAGGTAAGGGAGATGTGTGTTTATAGATATGTGTATATATATTTAACCTTTTTTTAATACACAGTACAAAGGGTGCTGCAAGTACAGTCCAGAAAGGCTACATTGGTGCTTATGGCATACAACTCAAATGACATGCACTGCGCATACTTGAACAAAGGCAAAACAGCTGACCTAGATGAAAAAACAGAATCATATGAACAGGGTTATGTGGTGAGTGTTGGCTTCAGGAAAAAGAGCAGTTCAAGAAATAAAGCTGAATTCCCAGATCAATTTATTTTTCATGATTACACTTTTAAAGATTATATTTATGAATGAAATTTATTTATGAAGGTTATAAACAATATGATGAAATTAGTAAGACTGGGACCAGGAACAAAATGAAATAAAATATACACAGAGGTGCAAATCTCTACACAGATAGTCAATATTTGGGTAGTTTAAGCAAAGAGGTTACAAATAAAGAAACAACTATCAACACTGGAGGGAAGGAGCTATAATAGACAATGAAGGTCTTGACTCTGAAACAATTCATGTGGCAATCAGTGTACAAAGTACAGATTGGTGAGGCCATCCCTCAAATCCTGTGTTCAGCTTTGGATCCCTAACTCCAAGGACACTGAGGTACTGGAGCATGTCCAGAGTTGGGCAGTGAAGCTCGTGAAGGGTCTGGAGCAGAAGTCCTATGAGGAGCAGCTCAGGGAGCTGGGGTTGTTTAGCCTGGAGAAAAGAAGGCTCAGGTGACCTGAGACCTTATTGCTCTCTACAACTGTCTGAAAGGAGGTTGTAGCCAGGTGAGGGTCAGTCAAAAGGACAAGAGGAAACGGCCTGAAGTTGGGCAAGGGGAGGTTTAGACTGCTTATTAGGAAAACTGCTTCACAGAAAGAATGGGCAAGCACTGGAAGAGGTCGCCCAGAGAAGTGATGGAATTACCACCCCTGGAAGTGTTCAAAAAAACATGTAGATGTGGCATTTAGCGACATGGTTTAGTGGTGGACTTGGCAGTGCTGGGTCAACCGTTGGACTTGATGGTCTTAAGTGTCTTTTGCAATCTAAATGATTCTGTGATAAGTAAATACTCGTGTCAGATCAAATAGCACCATTGCAGACAATTTTGTATAGTCAGCAATACAGTAATCACTCATTTTCTTGACACAATTTTAAAAATTAATTCACTACACAGCAGCTGCAGGGAAGAACTAAATGAACTGCAATAATTTTTTACGCCATTTAAAACATTGCATACTTGTAAAATAAACAGTATGTAAACACAAACCAGTATTTGTAGATTTTCAATTTTCGCATACTGCTTTAAATCAAAACATGCTTTAATATATTGCAAAGATCTTTTAATGTGACCAAGAAAACATAAAACAGAAGGAAAAATTTTCTTTTTTTATTAATCTGAGGGAAGTAGTTCTCAAATAATAAAAATGAACAATGAGTTGAGAAATTAACATTTTTACTTTTAAGAATACCACAGGGAATGGTATTTGCTCCTTTGAAAAATAATGGGGGCTTTTTTAGACAGCAAATAAACATTACTCAGACTCATTGTGCACTGAGAGCCACCTACAAAGGTTCTGAAAAATTGCATGGAGTCAGGAATGTAACATATAATTATATCTAATACCTACTTGTAACCTGCAGTTTAATCTTCAGTGTTGCTACTGCAAACAATTAGCACTCCTAACTTCAATATGCTTCCAATTTAGGATAAAATGTCACGCTACTTTTTAGATAAACTGCCACTAACTCCTTACTGTGGCTGTGGGGAGGTTAAGGTCTGGCATAGTCATTTTTTCAGAAGGTCATGCAGGGTAAATTAATCCAAACATAAATTATCCCTCTTTTTTTCATGGTACAACCAGCTTTAGTGCCAAGTTCCTTATCTTGTTTTCCGACATAATGAGAGTTAAAATGCATTATTACAAACTAATTATATCTTTGGCATTAATTAATTTATTAAAAGCTTAAATTACATGTCAGTTGCAACAGCAGTTTTGGTGACCTGAACACTTCTCTAGGAACTTAAATGAGACTGCAAATTCATTCTGCACTGTTCATTTTAGAGCATTATCAGCTGTTTCCCTTTTTCACCACTTACGACTGATAGCACAAAGCTGTTACTAGTTTCCGAATATGTCAAGTCATACAGCCATCTTACAGTAACTATACTTTTAGAATAGAAAACTAAAAATTATTCAATGTTATTACTTTCCTGAACAGAAAACAATTATTACTACTACCTCTGCATGCTGATATTTTCTGAAGAAACATCATTTAATTTGTACTTATATTCAAATAATTTTAAAAGTGCATACTTTTGAAATCTCCATCCCCAAATGTCAATGGATAGGCTCCTGGCTTTTCAATCTTGTACATTTCCTCTATAAAAAGGATTTTACAATCATTTATTGTGTCTTCTGGACCTCTGAAAAACAAAAAGAATAAAAAGTACATTCAACTTAGTTCCTCAGATCTAGATTCTGTACTTTCTGAATCCTAAGCAACAAGAAAAAGATCAGTAGGCTTTTTTTTAATCACTGATAGGATACTTTATTTCAATTCACACACAAAAATCAGTATAGTGCTGTGACTCCTAAGAAAAAAACAAATACACATTTAGGGCTTGCTTAAAGAAAAGACTAGTCCATCATCCTCAGACTATCTGGCAGTTCAATATGTCTTTGAGAGTTATCCACTATGGCTTAATTCCACTTCTAAAACCTGAAAATGTTTTTATTGGTTGAACACAGCATACCAGACAAAACCATATCCTTTGGAATACAGCATCTCAAACACTATCATAAAAGTATAGTATCACAAACAAACCGGAAATGTGACCTAAGACAGAATAATACTTGTAACCCATAGAGCAAGAAAAGCAACAGAAAGTTTCAAAAGCCCTTCTATGACTTTCAACTGTTTCTCAACTCTGGAAAGCCACATACAATACTGTACTGAATTGCATACTCTAAGTAGTCCAGCTAATGTTATGTTTCAGTGCAAAATCTCAGTGATTAGTAGTAACAAATACTCCAAGGCTCCACAACAATAATGCCAAAAGACTTCTAGAAAGTAATTAGAAAATATTAAATGTAAAGGTTTTAACCTACTCTTATTAAAATATATTTGTATCTACACAGATTCTAATTCAATACAAACATATCTAGGAAGAAATGGGCATAATGACACCAACAGTTGTAAAGCACTCCCTTTTCTTTCCTCCTCAGGATGATACTGTGCTCTCTTCAGCTGCCTATTCTCTTACCACTTTCAATTTACTACTTGATCTAGAAGCAAGCAGGAATTTTCAGTATAATAAAATACTGAGGGATATCTGTAAGAACCAATCACAGAGGTGACTTGAAAACACTTCTGAAGAAAGCCAGCCAGGTGGCAGATCCCTATAAAAAAGTCTAGTCTGCAAAATGAAATTAGACTATAGACAGATAGGGAAACAAGATACTAGATTCATATTCAATAAGGACAACTGTAACAACAGAACATCTCCAGAAACATCAGGCTTCAGTCTGGAACCTGTGGTTCTCTGCTGCACCTCTTTGCCTACTCCCATCACTTCCATTGTGCTGATTACCAGTTCTTGGACTCTGAAACACGATGACCTAAATAAGACAGAAAAAAACTAAGCCAGGGAACAACCACAAGCAACAAACTACTTTTCATGGCCCTGAGCACTGCAGTATTTAGATCTCCATGGAACTGGGGTTGAGAGGACTCTGTCAGTGTCTTGATTGACTCTTAACTGCCTTTTAGGTGTACCAACAGCTGTTTACTTAGGTACCTGTATTTATTTTGACCCTTTTCTTTCCCAGCAGTTTTTGGAGGAAAAACATTCCCCATTGTTGGTCACATGCATAAACAGCAAATGCTAGCAAATTTCAAATAGTTAGGTTATTTGAACAGAATATATAAATGCTGCATCAACGCAAATATATCCATCAGATAAAGACCTGTTTGCTTTCCGATCAGGAAAATCATGTGTTTAGAATAAACTTAATTTACACCCTAAGGGGAGAGTACTTTAAAGCAGTTCTGGCCATTGTGAGTAACACCTCTGAGATTTAGCATGCAAAGACACTTAGAATTATCCACAATACTCACCAATTCAGAATCGAAAATGCACAATACATTCAAATACAGAAAGGACAAGATGTAAACATCTCTTCAGCAGGAAAATTGAATCAACAAATACAGACCAAACTCCTCAAAGCACCAATATTTCCCAGGTTATTTTCTGTATTTTGGAGAGTTTTTTATTAACTGTCCTATATCTCTTGTTATTTCTAGATTATTTGAAGTTGAAAACTAAACAAAACACACCATTTGACATTCTTTAATGCCATCAATCTATGCTAGAACCTTCCTTACTTACAACACTGCTTGACCACCTATCCAGAGTTATTCCTCTAGGACTAACTTCTAACAGAACTCGAAGTGGTTAATCTAATTTAAAACAAAAATACAGAATTACGACTTCTTTCACATAGTTAATGTGAAATTTTATACTTAATGTAGCAGTTACAAATGACTGGTATTCTCAAATTCTAGTAAATTTCAGACAAATTTAAGCATTTTTTTCACAGATTTTTGCATCCCGCAAATCTTAAATGTGTGTGTAGTCTATAATTACTATCCCTATTATGAGCAAAACTGCATCTAGGAAAAATTCACATCTCTTCTCTCTACAGTGTGTTATGGTTTAGAGCTACTTAACTGTAACTTACCCTTTTTTCCCCCCCTGCATTTTCCCTGGAAAACTAAAAAGCAGCTGTTAAAAAATAGCTTTTCATTATCTGTATTCTCTGAATACAGTCTATGGTAAAGAAGGAAGGTGGCAAAACACCATACAACTGTACTCAGAAATCTAGACACTTGTGATACTGGTATTCATATCTTTGGGACACAAGCCAAACTTGAGTTCAGTAGAGTATTAATTAGGAGTAAATTCCACTGATGCCAATTTGAAGTATAAAATTACTTTAAACACAATGATTATCACATTGTTTCCTTAAAAGATACCATGGAAAGATTTTTAAGTTGGTTCAATGATGTAAGTGTTCCAAACAGTAGCAGCAAAGTTTTTGTGAAGTATGCAGAAGCACAGACTTTCGTCATCAACTTTATTACAAAGTATCATCTCAAAAAATGTTATTTCCACCTCAAAGTGTCGAAGCACAGCATACTTCTCAAATTCAGCTAGTTAAAAAGAACAACTCCTCTAACTAATACTGGGAAATACAGAACTCTTGAAACAATAAAATAATACAGCTGCATGGTGTGTTTTTCTCTAACAGCACTGCAATCCTACTGACTAGCAATACTATTCCTTATATCTAGGCAGTACTTATTAAACAGATGACATACATAATTTCTCTATAACATACTCTAGATCATGGTAGACATTCCTTCTCTTTTTGCCCTGTATTTTTCCTTTGAGATAAGGACACTTAGAAAGCAACTTTCAGACTATATTTTTCCTCAAGTCTATTCAGTATTTGAACCAGAGAAAACATTTTATTTTCTGCTGTGAGTTACATAAGAAGAAAGCAAATATTATCAAATAACATTACAAAGCTGGTATGTTCCAACAAATGTCACAGCTGCATATCTGGAACTACAGAGGAAGATCAACTAACATTGTGAAAATGATGGCTAATAATAAATGGTTAAGCCTTACCCAAGCTAAAAAAATCTGCTGAACTAGTTGCTCGTAAGACTAATTCTTCTGCCACAGTACACATTCAGTGCTTTAATAATGATCACGTGATTTTAAAATTAAGGTTATCTAATAAAATTGTGGCTATATTATGCTGCCAAACATATAGCTCTTTTTCTTTTCTTCACCCTACCATACCAAAAATGAGATTATGCAATATGCAGAGTAAATGGGATGTTTGTATTTTAAGAAAGATCTTTAAATCTTTTGAAAGAATTAAATCCCAAAACAAGGCCAGATTCTTCAACACAGCAGAATTCCTAATGCAAGCCTTCCTTTGAGATAGGTTAGCCAAAGCCAGAGAGAATCCTTCAACTGAACCTTCTTATATCTGCACTTCCCCATGCCCATTTCCTTTTTCTTAACCTTCAGGTGGCAAAACACTTTATACATTAAGAATCACCGTTGACTAGGCGTGTGTCAAGTGGGCATTATCCTGGATATTTCAAAGGTCAGCTTCACAACTGCTGGACAGTTACCACACTTAGAGAATTTTATCAGTTCTTACAGTCTGAGAGATTCAGTGACAATTGTCAGATCTCTGTCTGGAAATTTCTGGGTTTATCACTTTACCACACTGAAATTAAAAGTATAGTATTTTAACACAAACTAAAGTCAAAATACAATGCTGAATAAAAATCAGGGGAAAAACTACTAGAAAAATACACACGAAGTTTATATTCACACGAAAAGTAATAACAAAAAGTGTCTAATGATGATTTCTCTTTAGGCCCCCTAAGAACAAAACCTTACTCACACTGTCATGTTTACCACAAACAACTAATTCATAGTCAGTCTCTACAGCTAATGTCAAAAGGTACTGCCCAGCCACAATCAGAATATAACGTTGGCTATGCTCTACAAATATACAAATTCACTCAACAAACAATACACAAATCAAAACAAAACCAGATTTACTACCACTTTCAGTATCTATCTTTTCATATGCAACACTTTGTTTACACGCCTTATATTAATCAGCCTTTATTCTGCTGTTGTAAAGTTTTCAGCCAGCAACTCTTTCTGTTCTCCATCAACAAACCACAGTTAAGTAACTTCTTAAAAAACACAATCTTTCAATATTATCATTCAAAATGCTTGTTAGAACTTTCAATATCATCTCCGTAGAAGTGGTTGACTGGAGATTTGATTTTAAACAGGCTTGTTTCAAAGGTGACTTACAAAATCTTCCCACATTAAGACAGCATGTTATATTGATAATCTGACCAAATTCTGCTAGGTTGTACTGAATTACATAGAAGTTCTTTTATTTTTTATTGCACACAACCAAAAAAGCAGAGAGTATTTACAAGACTTTTTTTCAGAATATTCCACACACCTTTGTTCTATCATCAAAATGAAAAGGCACAGTTAAAAAATGGGACAGTATTAGCTCTCCTTTTAATTTAACTTTTCATTTATTACACAAGCACTGTAAAGATAAAGACACATGACAACTTCCAAACTATGCAAAGATTTTATTACTCTCTTTCTGTAACACCAGTATTTAAACAACAGCCAAAATATTTAATTAACATTTTCTAGGCTATGTTGAAGGCCATATTTTAATATGAATCTTTAATGCCTTAGAAACAAAACATACACACTCCCAAACCTACAAATTCATACTGTGGACATACACACAAGCCAGGCAGGATATTACTTTTTTTAATGTCAGCAGTAGGTGTGACGCTTGATGCATTTACAAAGCAATATATTATAGTTCATGATGCCAGATTCTGAAAGCAGAGACTTGGATGCGGAGACTGTCCTCTTCTCCTTAGCCTGGGAGCTGTAAGCAGGTGAACATTAGAGCACCTGGGGAAAGAATTGGCTTGAGAGAACAGCCAGCAACAATGTCACAGCCCCACACCATGGAACACACCGAGGTGTGGAGCCTCCAGAGGGCCCTGCTCCCGCCCCAAACCTGGCCCTGTCCATAATGCTGCAGGAACACCCCTGTCCCATCAGGGAGGGGACACCACTGCCACCACCCCAGCTGCTCCCTTCCTGTATTCAGGACTGAGTCTGTGGCTGGCACTACCCCAAATGCTCAGTGGGCATCTACAGCTTCCAAATCCAAGTTCAAACACACAGATGTTAACACCGGAATGTCCATGAAGAACCAGGTAAGAAAGCAGTTTGATGACCCATAAAGATGATACACCAAAAAAATATGATATGAAAAACAGAGATATAAGAGCTGTGCTTGGGCATGGTCTAAGCTCAGTCCACTTCTCTTATGTGTTTGCAGACTGAACCGCACTGCACAGAAACAATGCTAGGAGTCTGTTCAAGACATCATTCCAAGGGTCTGGGCTAGTCAGCAAGTTCCTTCCTGATAGGAAGAAGCAAAGATACAAACAGGTGATTCTTACAAGAAGAGGCTAAACACTCCATTCTAGATTTTAAATTATATTGCAATTCAGTGAGTAGATGCAGCACGCACTCATCACGAGCTTAGACACAGTTACAGGAGACCAGTCTGTGAACCCTGCCAGACTGAGTGAGAACCTCAACTCAAAAACAAAGACATGAGAAGCACCTTCCTTCATAACAAACTCACAGGGATACCGTCAGGATGAAAAGACCTTCCAAAAAAACCAAAGAATAGAAAAGGAAGAGTCCTGAAAACATAGAAACATATTAAGCACTCTGGGAAAAACAAACAAACAAGCAAAATACAAAACAAAAAATAAAACTAAAAAACCAAACCAACCAACTAAAAAAACACAGACTCCAAAACTACAACCCCCCCAAAACCTAACTGAATAAATCAACAACAACAAACCCCCAAAATGCAAGGTGCTTTAAAACCAACCAATCAATCAAACAAAATCAAACAAAACTGACCAACCAACCAAAAAAAAAACGAATTAAAAAAGCCAGGGAAAACTTCTGAAGGCATCCACCATAAAATCATAAAAGAGAATACAATGGCACAGAATCATAGTATCACAAAGACATGTCCAAAGAGTGGTCATATCAAAGCAAAAGCAAGGAGAACTGCTTGCAAAGAAGGCCAAACCCACATTTCCAGCTTAGAAAGTTAGTAGTGAATTTATTATCATGGCTTGGATATATATGACAGCATTACTGTAACAAAAATCCTGGCATCCAGGGATTCTCCTGCTCAGAATATGATGCATCTATTTCACCAAGAATTCCTTAAAGTCAGAAAATCCTAGAGAGAAGAAGTCCTAACTAATTTGGCATTTAGAGGGCAGCTGCTTATTCTGGAATGTCTTCATTCCTTATATTGACCAGTTCTCTTCAGAAAAATTAAAGCAAATGCTTCCACCATGATTTTCCATTTCATCAGTGCATGATATTAAATCCTCCATTTAAGTGTCCAATGGCCATTACATAATGGTAATACAGCCTTTCCTGGTCTTACGTGTTTGTGTGGAACCTCTGATAATCCTTTAATTATTCATTTTTATATTGATAAATCCAAATGTCTGTAGACCTGTGGGTTTAACTGTTGGAGAGATTCCCCAACAAACAAGTGAGAAAAGCACATTTTGGTGTCTCCCTGAAACACCTATACACCAAAGCATGGGCAATGAACAAAGGGGATTACAGAGGTCAGTGGAATTAATGCAGGTCCATGACAACGCTGGGACCATGGACGTGTGGTGGGATAGCTCACAGGACTAGAATGCTGTGACTAATGGGCAAGGGCTCTTCAGGAAGAAGATGCTAGGAAGGCTAAGAGGAGTTGTCCCTTATATAAGGGCAGGTCAGGAACCAGTCAAGAGCTTACAGGTCAAGGTTAGTAGACAGAACATTGGCGATGCTGTAATAGGTGCATGCTATAGGGAGTAAATATATGAGGACTCCTTCAGGGAACTGCAAAAATGTTCATGTTTACAGGCCCTGTTCTCACAGGGAACTTGAAGCACCATCTGCTGGAAGGTCAACAAAGCAGAACACAATCCAGGGAATTTCTGGAGTGCAGTGGTAGCAACATCGCGATAATGGAGAAGCAAACCGCTAGACCTCATACATACAAACTATGAAGAACTGGTCATGGGACATTAAAGTTTGTCTGCCATGGTGATGAGATGATGGAGTTCAGAATCCTTAGAGGAAGGATATAGTACAAGACAACCCTGGATTTCAGTACAGGAGAATGTAATCTCTTCAGAGATCTACTTGGAAAAATCCTACAAGATACCCTTTAGAGAAGGGCCCAGTAAAGCTAGTTGATACTTAAGGATCATCCCAAGCTAAAAAATTGTCTATCACCATGTGCAGGACATCAAAGGCAACAGGAAGCCTGCAGAAATGAATAAGGAGCTCAGATATAGAAAGGAAACGTGTAAGAGGTGGAAGCTGGGACACCTGATCTGGGGCAGGAAGAGGTATGTCTTATTGTGTAGGCATAGGGTTGGGAAAGGCAAAGTCTACCTTGATTTGAACCTGGGCAGTAAAATTCTATTACTAAAAAAAACAGGAAAGGAAAACTAGAGAAAATGTGGGGCCACTTCTAAAAATAGCAGGGCCCCTGATGACAATAAACACAGAAAAAGCCAGGGAACTCAGCACTTTCTTTGCCTCAGGTATTTAGTGCTAAGACCAGTGCTTAGGAATCCAAGGTCCCCAGGAGTAGAAGGAATGGCCAAGGCAAGGAAGACCTAGTCTCAGTGGAAGACAAGGTTATGGAGTATTTACATGGGACATATAGAAGTCTATTGGCCCTAACAGGTCATACTCATGAGCACTGAGGGAGCTGCCTGATGTTTGGATGAGTGTACTCTGAGTCCTGTTACTGAAAGGTGATTATATCTTCCTGTTAAATAGAAGAGAGTAAATATCACTATCTTCAAGAAGGAAGATCGATGACAGACTGATCAGCCTCAACTCAGTCCCTGGGAAAGTGAATTTTAATTGCCTCTGCCACCATTCAGAGTTGGACAGAAAGGAATTTCATCATGTTCAACAAGGAGAAATTCAAGTCCTGCACAAAGGAAGTACCAGTACCTGCCGCATGTCTCCACCTGACTGGAGAGCAGCTTGGTAGAGAGAGACCTTGAGGAACATAAAAAACCAAGCTGACTACAAACCAGTTATGTGCCCTTGCAAGCCAAGAAGGTCCACAGCTTCTTGGACTACATTAAGAGCAGCATTGCCAGCAGGTAGAGGGAAGGCGAATGCCGCTCACAACTCAGCATTAGAAAGGCCAGGTGTAGGCTCCCCAGAGAACACAGACATGGGTTTACAGGAGTGGGTCTAGAAAAGGGATACAAAAATTATTAACAGATTGGAACATCCTTGATAGAGGAGTGTTTAGTCTGAAGAACAGAAGGGTTGTGTGAGGATGGCTCTTATCTTTGTGTATAAACAGGGAGACAGACTCCTCTAACTAGTCCACTACCAGGATAAGAGGTAAGAGGTACAAACACATGAAAAATGCATTTTTTGTGGCAAAAGTGAATTTTCTTTTTACAGTGGATTGTTCAGAAAGCTTGTTGAATAACCATCTATAACATTATTAAAACCCCAGCTACACTTAGTCCTAGGCAATCTGCTCTGGCTGATCCAGCTTGAACAATCTCTTGAACTCCTCTCCATCCTCAAAGTTTCTCTTAAATGTATGCATATGTTTCAACACCACTTCTTTTTTACTTTCATAATGCTTCGCCTAATATTGTATTCACCACTCTTTCCCCCCCCCCCACCCACCATTT